>WAAG01047998.1:1036-62530 GCA_013390105.1 Tichodroma muraria | reverse complement strand
TTCTCCCTCTCTCTCTTTTCTTCTCCCCCTCTTTCTCTTTCCCTCTGTTGCCTGCCACTTTAATAGTGACTTAATTCACCATTATTGTACAAAATATTACTTGTTTTAGGATGCTTTTTTTTCTAATGCACTGCAGCATTGTAGTCATGCATGAAATAATCTGCCTTGCATCTGCTCAAAGTGGCCTGAAGGCTGCCTAATTCTGATATGTCATGAAGTGGGCTGCTCTTAGTTTGGCTTCTGTGAACGTTTGCTCCTGCAAATGGCACTCGTTCAAAGCTCTTTGTATTTCTGTGGCTCATTTGAAGAGGTCTTGTCATCCCTTTCCTGCAGTAGTAATACCGTAAAATCCTGCGGAAACAGCCAACTCCAGAAAGGCAGCGATCAGTCTGTCAAGGAACTGAGGCTTTAACGTCATTGAAAAGAACAGGAGAAAGGACATGAAAAATTTGAATTTTTAATAGATATACAGAACTGCAGTCCTTGTCATCACTTCTCTTATATGTTTTATCTATATACATTCTCCAGTACGCATTCAGTGGAAGAAACCCTTGTATCCTTGCAGCTCAACAAAATCCATCAAACAAGTGCATCAAACCCTTCTACTGCATTTTAACTGATTGAAAATATGTGCCACTGGACATCCCATTTCTTTCCTTACCGAGTCTGAGTGCTCAAATGGCTTCCATCTAAACCTGTTTTTCTCTTCTTCCTAGCACACAGCAGAGGATTACAAGTTATATTTTCTGCCTTCTGTTGTGCTGTAAAGTTTGTGAATTGGTTTAGCGCTCTGATTAAAATCAAGTCTTTTCATTCTTTTCTCTCTCAGCTAATGTATAGTAACCTGTTAAAGCTGCATCCCATCTGTTCCCATTCAGTCTGCAGTGATTAGTGATTGATTTTTATTAAAAAGGGCCACACAAAATATAAATTAGTTTCTTTGTTCTGTGGATTTAGTTTACGTACCTAAAGGTTCAAGTACTGGCTGCATAATCAATTGCATCCGTTTTTGTATCTTTCTGATTTTTATTCTCTCAGAATACTTTCTGTTAGCACACCAAAAAGCACTGCAGTATCTGCTTTGGGCAACTTCTCTTCCCTAGGGAGCTGTGCTGTGAAGTAGCTGTTCTCTAGTTTTTAAAAATCTTACAAGTTCATGAGCCAGCTGAGTGTAGCTAAGCTTATAATTAATGAGACATATTAAAAGCGTAGCACCCAGTTTCTTCTGGAATCTGGATTTCTAGGATTGTATTCTTGATCACATGAATTATTGATTCAAATGTCAGACTTGGATATCCAACTTCTACAGTTAGTCAGCATTTTCTGAAAGTAAATAGTTAAATTTCCCTAATCCATGTTATGTCATTATTCCAAATTGTGGATGGCATGAAATTACCCATTCTCTTAAATTAACATTTTTCTTCAGATAATTTTGACTTTTTTCTGCTCTTTGATGTCTATGTGTACACCAGATACAAGTGTGCATCTCTTACAATTGCTATTTGTCTCCTTTGCCAGTGTTGAAAGTCGAGAAGTAGAGGTGAAATTCTCTTTGTTCCCCAAGAGGAAGATTCAGATTACTGAAATTACTTTGTGTGCTTTAGTTGCTGGACCCTATCAGATCCAAGGTCCATTTGGAGGTGCTTACTGCATTTCAAGCCCTGCCCCTCACTCCCAGCATGTGGGTTTTAAACCAGGGGCATTTCTTTAGGACGTCACCATTACTGAAAGCTCTGTTCTGTACAAGACACTCTTAATTTAGCAGAAGCCAAACACTGGGTGATATTTCAGCATATGAGGAATGTGATAAGAAAACAGTTAGTTCTTCTGGTAGTCCCTTGCTTTCACATTACTTAGTTATTTTGATAGGCTTTCTCTTGGTTTTGAAAGAATTACAAGTTTGAGCTGCAGTGCTCAAACTGAAAGACTAACTTAAGGGAAATTGGACTTCACTTTTAATGTGATTAAATGACATTGAAGTGTATGTGGGCTATTTTAAACTTTATGCTCTGCAGGTAAGGTGTAGGTTTATAAATCCAATCATTAAAAATTAGAATTGTTGAAATATTTGTATCCTGTAGCTTCCAAAAATTAAGTTCTACCTGTCTTTTCTTATTCTAATAGATTTATTTTTGCCTTTTAATTCTTGCTGTACAATAGCTGGCAATTCATTTGGGGAACTGAAGGCTGTTCTTTTATAGGACTGACTACTGAGTTTAAAAGATTTTGTGGGATTTGCTAAGAAGAATATAGAACAGTGTTAATCTTGACTTTAGGAATAGCTTAATTATTGCTTTGCTTTTTGAAAGAAAAGATGCGAACACATACCTCTGTCTCCTCATTGTGGGAAATAACCTTTCAGGGATTTTTTATTACCTGCTCCTTTAATGGGTGTAATTGTTTTTTAGCGCTGCATCTTGCAGAACTTGCAAAAAAGTGATGGCGAGCATTTTATGCAGGCATTGCTTAATTGACAACTGAGTACAAGAAGCGACTTTTAGCTCAAGAATCCCTCATCCACACTCTGTTGTTACAGTTTTATAACTCTGAAACTGCACACCAACAATACTGTAATTTTCTGTCTGATGCAATGGCATCACAGTCTCATTAATAGATCAAAACTCCTCATATTCAGCCATTAGTCGATTATTAACATGGGTTTATATTATCAACAGAACTTGCATTTTTCCTTAATAGAATATTACCAATGTAGTTTACGTTATTCCCTTATTAGAGATATATTGCTAGCTTTGTGTGTATTTAATATCTGATAAGATTCTTGCAGATGGACATGAGGCTCTAAATGGTTTCTTCAGAACCATTTCACTGAATTAAAAATATTTAGTGTCAACTGGAAAGTAACTTTAAGGGCCTTGCTAAGTGTATTTGACTCAGGTGTGGGAACATCATATAAAGACAGAAGTGTACTCTCATGTCATAATTTGATTTTAAATCAGCTTTAGCTTGTAGTATTGGTTTCTAACTTGCCACTTTTTGTTTTAAATTATGCATTTGTTTTAATATATGTTCTTGTTTTAGCAGGTAAAGAGACATAACTTAATATTTTTAAAAATTACATTAGTTATCTCTAAACTACATTAACTTAGTGTTGTTTAAAACCCATTTTGCATGATGTCTTTTCCATTAACCTTGTCTAGTTTATTTAAAAAAATAATCTTGTTTAACAAGCATTTTTCTGAGAGCAAAATTAACCATCACCTAAAAATTAAGTAGCTTCTGGTGAATCTCTTTAGCTTTTGCTGTCTTTAAAAAGCTGTTATTTAGTGTAATGCAATAGTCATTGCTCAACTTGGCAGCAGCATCCAACCCCTTCTCATTATGTACACTACATTGTGATTAATCCATTAGTTCCCCTCCTAGTGTTCAGCATATCCTGTCCAAATACATAACTGCTTCTGCCTCCAAAAGTGCTTAAGCTTTTCAGCTGACTGAGCTTGGAGATGTTCTTCATACAGTGTCTGAGTTGATGTAAATGTGTTACAGATACTTGGTAAAACTTGGTTCTGTAGAAGGACGTTGGGCAGAGGGACACACCAGCAGGGCCAGGAAATGCGAGGTTGAGATGGACACTCCCTCCTTAACTTGGTGTTTCCTGGCTTTTGTTGCCTTTTGTCAGAACCATAGCTTTGATTTAAATATAGCCTTGTTTATCAGTCAGTTCTTCAGACGCTGCCTCCGGGTATTTGTGGCAATACTTTAATGTAGTAGCTTCAGTGATGGACAGGTTGGAATTGCACAGTGTAAATGTGGGGTCAGGGGCTGTCACAGAGACACTCCCTGTCTCTTCTGTGATTCTCCACCTCCTCCTCATTACTGCTATACCAGAGCTTTCTTACAAGTGAAATAATTTGGAAAGGAAATTGGAGGGCAGGAGCAGCTCTGTGCTTCACGTTGGCTTCCCTGACACGTGGAGCAGCATGTGGCTGTGCTCGCAGAGCACCAGCCCGGTGAAGTGTTCTCTCATGTAATTTACTTTCCACAGTTGGTAACAAAATAAAGCTAGTAAACTAAACTGCATGCAAATATGCTTAAAAATCGTGTGCTGGCTTTTTCTTAATGTGGATTGGGCAATCGGTATAATTGCTTTCCTGAAGAAATTTAGGAAATTGTAGTTCAGCCTTTGGCATGTTTGCACTTGCCTAACTGTCTCTGCCTGCCTGAGCTGATTTTAAAGGCTGTTCAATCTATCAATTCCAAGTTGTAGAATGAATGACTAGTATTTGTGTAAATATTGCATAAAGCCTTAGAAGGCTTTAGAGAAAGAGAAAGGGGTCTCATTTGTATTTGAGTTTTACCACAAGGTTACAATGAAATTCCTTGCTTTTCAGAGAAGACTGCATAAGATGTGAAGCATAAGAGTAGCATATAAGCCAGAGCAACACACAAATGGAATAAAATGCAGCAGTACTTACCCCTGCTTTGTATCAGCCATACATGTTTCTCCAACATACAGAACATTAGCTCTGGGGAGGAGTGATCAATATAGAGCAAACTAGACTGCAGTTCTGGAGTTAGAACTTTGCATTTCACAAGAGCTTGTACAGTATTTTACTTGTTTAACCACCATGTCTGCTGCCAAGTTTGGTTTATAACCTAACCAAAGGGGACTAAACAAGGGAGAGTGAAAACAAAGTAACCACTTTGCATGAAATTGGGGCTGAGGTTTTCTTCTTTCCACCAATTTCAGGGCAGTAGCTTATTAGAATTGTGTGTGTGCCCTTTGATCTGCATTTTCATAGGATTATTTTCACATTTGCCTGTCGCACCTTCTCATGGATAACTCTTAAAACCCCTTCCTTTCCCTCCGAACCCTATTCTTGTGTGTGCTTGTTGGTTTGAAAACCCTGGGACATTTTAGCTACCTACAGTAATAGCGCTCGACTTGTCCCCCCTGTTCCTCCAGGAAAGGAAGTTCTTCAAAGGCTTCTTTGGAAAAGTAAGTTTAATGCCTTGTTTGTGCTTGCACTATAAGGAGTTACATCCCTGGTATAGCACTGCCATAAAATAAGGGTGTTGAGAGTTCCTTAATCTATTTCAGAATATTTGCTTCTAAAACAGACTTGGAAATATTTTGATCAAAGAATGTGGTTTCAAAAGTAACCTGAAACAGAAACTTAAATATCTGTAGACTGTATCAGATATCCAGTGTTCTGAAGTGATTTGGTGTTCCTGAAAAAAATATTTATTTTTTTTTTTTTTAACCCTTAAACTTGTGCCGACCTACATCACCTGGGCAAATACCTACAGAACAGTTGAGGTCTGTGCTGTGTAAATGCTTCATGCTCAGATGCCTGGCAGCATGAGTTGATCCCCAAATGGTAGCACTGGGAGAAAGCAGTGCGCCGTTTCTTAAACCTTCCTTTTTTGAGCACAGTCCTAATTCAAAGGCATATGAAGATGAGATCAGGCATTTATCTACTATGTTTTCCTAATTTCAGCTCAATCTCCAGTTTCTATCGTTGCTCTTGTTTTCACAAGGACAGTGTCTTAGATAAGAAGGGAAGCAACTCTTTGTCCTTAATAAGAATGTGCTGCACTGGTGGCTGGGTGGTTTTATTCCTGCTGCCTACATTTCTGCAAGGCAGAAAGATCACTCTCTCTTTTACCTCTCATCTGTTTCCTACCTCCATGTTTAAAATTCCTGTAAAACCTTTTAATCCAGCTTTCATATGGGGTTAATCTAAGATAATGGCTTCTGAAGTATCTTGTTATAAAATGAAACTTTGCTTAAATAGAAACTAACAGGTTTGTAACATTCATACATGCTGAAGTCTTTTGAAGCAGATTATTCTCTGGTCATGGATTGGTTTGGGCTTTACTTGGGGAGTAAGGAAGGTTTTTTCAACTGATCCTTTTTCACCATTCACTCAGGTAGTGATGGATGTCACACAGGGACGTCTGTTTCTCCAATTCTGGTTTCTTCCTATGATCTGGGAAAGCACACATCTAAAGTGAGTGATGGTGAGGGACTAAAATACAGAAGATGGCAGATCTATCAGACTAATGAGAACAGTTCTGTGTGCAAAGCAAATCCTAGCTGGAATCTAGAAAGACCACACCCAAAGTGCTAAATTGGAAACAAACAGAAAGCCCCCCCCCCCTCAATCTAACTATATATGTTAGTTTTCTCTCTGCTTGTTGGTACTAACTTACATTAGGGTCCATGAGAAAGTAAAGATGTAAAAGGAAAGGTATTTGCATAGCACTTAGGTAAAAATCTTTCTTTGACTTTTTAAATTATTAAATATACCATCTTCCCTATTACATCTTGGTTGATGTTTAATGAAGCCTGATACTTCACCACAGCATTTTAGATTTCCTTTCTCTTGTATTTTGATATTTTGACAAAGAGGGACCTACTTCTACATCAGCCTGTGAATTTCATTAATTAGCACTGAAGCCACTTAAATCCATAGTGTTTAGATATCCCCACAGTACCAGTGTGGCAGTACCTTTATTACAGCTTTGGCCTACAACAGGAGCCCACATTCAGGGAAATCTGCAGAAAAAGGGACAGCTGTTCTCTTATTAATAATTGAGAAATACTAATAGCTCTAATATCTTTTGGCTGTCTCATCTATCATTTCTCCCCAAGTGCTTTGCATTGGGATTAATATAATATTCCAAACTGCAGAGCTATTTAAAACACACCAGCAGTTTTCAGAAAGTCAGTCTAGACATGTTTGCTGCTTTCCCTGTCCATATTTTTCTCCCTGTAAAAGGTAAATACGATGGATTTGTGTCTGGAGATATTCAAGTGGTTAGTATTGAAGATGCTTTTTTTCGACTTCAAACGAAAATGAGATGTCTGTTAATAGCTCCAGGTTAGGCTTTTGTGGTTTTCAAATGAGCAGCCTTTTTAGGCAGCTCCTTTTAAAACTAAAGCTTTTCTGTTGTAATGAGTAGTAATACAGATTTGGTGATTTTTGTCATGTTTTGCCACCGAGGAGTGTGTGTATTTCTCATCACATAATGTTTTATACAGAGTCTGAAATGATAAATTTTCTTTATATATACCTCAGGCTGCAGGTATATCTTAGAGCTGTGTCCCAGGATAGGATAAAATATAATAGGCAGAAAAACTAGAAACAAAGTAAAAGTATTTTAAAAATGCATTATTGGGCAACTTCTGTTCTGGCACCCTTAATACTTTGTTTTCCACCTTACGGTGTAGCTAGGTATCAAAGCAGCCACTTTTTGTTTGGTGGATGCCCATCTCTAGGCCACTGCCAGTTTGTCAGTGAGGTTTCCGTCATGCCCGACCTGCCATGGACCTGTTTTGTCCTCCGGCCTCATTGTGTGTTAGGATGAGTGCCCACCTGCCCTCCTGGAGGCATCTGAGGACTCTGAAATGAGTCCAGATAATGAATCTCCTGCTGGAGCAGATAACTGACCTCCCCAGAAGTGCTGAGCAGTGAGGTTATTCTATCGGTGCTGACTCAGCACTGACAAATCAGGCTCCCAGGAGTCGATGCCACACGTGGCTGTCCTCAGGCAGTGCTGTCATCTAAAAGCTCTGGAATATGAAGATGAGCTACTGATCTGGCTATCTAGATGAGTCCCTTGGTAGCAACATTTCAGAGCATCCCGTTGCAGTGGATATTGGCCGCTTGCTTTAAACAGCCGTGTTTGGAGTAGCCCGCACCTCCCAGCGTTTGCTACGCGAGCTGCGATCCTGCGTTGGAGTTCACTTGCCGTGCAGTATCTTGCAGCTGGCCTGATCTTTGTCCGGTATGTGCCAATAGTGCAAATGCTCCTATCTACTCTGTAATCACAGTTTACTTGGCAATATCCCGCCCATAATGGAGTGATACTTCGATTTGTATATCCAATAGAAACTGAGTTGGAGGATTTATACGTGACTGGTAGGCACAGATAAGCTAAGAATTCAGTAAATGTAAAAATCATTCATTGTCCAGCAGTAGAAGTAGTGGGTTTGGGGTATAGACTGTAAGGTTAAGCCCTTTCAAACCACTTCATCCACCATAAATACAGAAGAAGATTGTGAGATTAAAGTGAGTTTTCTTTTTCTCTTAGTGTAGCAAATCCATCTTTGGTTATCTTGCAAGTGGAACCTAATGTTTCAGTGGGAAAAGAGGGCTTAGGAAGCTCTTCAACCTTTTCATTTTATTCTGAGAAACATAAAGTTCACGTGTTAGCTATTTCTAAATCCTCATTTGGTAAAATAGCGAGTGAGGAGTAGCTCTGCTGAAGATCAGCGTTGCTTTATGAAGTACCCAGCTCAGTTAAACTTGGCTTTAACACGAACTTCAGGAACTGTTCACAGTTTCTCTAGCGGCAGGGTTTTTATTGTTTGCTGGGGAAAGATGTGTGTCTCTTACTCTAATGATGGCAGTCTAAACCAAACAGTTACCTGCAGGCATTATCTTCTCTTCGTTGTTTGTATTTGCTTGAAATAAATATTTTTAAGACTTACGGCTTATAGACAACCGACAGTCTTTTTAAAACAGTTCAAAGAGACAGACCATTTGTTTTGGAATTAATAGGGACTTTCAGGCTGTGGAAGCTAGCTGAGCATTGAAATACAGACTATATTTTGTGGGTATTGATACTGCCTTTTAAAACAAAATATTAAAAGTGACTTCCATATGCTACAATATTTTCTAACACATATCATGGTAAATTTAAGTGTATCTTCTGTTGTGAATTGCACTCTTTCTGTTGGACATGCCAGAATCTAAATTAAACATTCTGTGGGGTATCCAACAGGCTGGATGGTCATTTAGAAACTTGCTTCTGCAAGCACTTCTCTGTAGCTTGCTTTCATGCTGTGCTTATTTTCTCTCTTTTTTCCTTTAAATGCTCTTCTGTGCAAGTCAGTGCCATTCTCTGTTCTCACCAAGCTTTTTGAAAATGCTCAGGATGTCATTGCTGCTTCCGAAATTGGGACAGATAGTTCCTCCCCAAAAAACAAACAGAAGTTCTGCCAGCATCTTTTTCTTCACACTTTCTGCTTTCTCTGAGAACGAAACCAATGTGGTATAATTGGAGACTGTTCACTCCAAGGTATTTCATTCTTACAGTGTTAAAATTGGTGTTGCAGACTTGGAACATGCAGTAGCTTATGCCAGAACGTATTCTTGTTCCATTACTTGCTGTAAGAATATAAAGTATATACATCTGCAATAAACTATTTAAAAAACTACAAAATAGTTGTGGTTCTAGTTTGGAGCCACTATCTGAAACCCCTTCATCTACGTAAAGCCAGTGCTTCAAAATGCATGAAGAGAATATTTTAATAGCTGGCTGAAGTAGGGGGATTGTGAATTAAAGTGACATGCTAAAAGAAAAGGTATTAGGTTTCGAGTAGTAGTTCTCTGTAACAACTCTGTAAAATTACATTGACCTATTTTCTTCTCAAAAGATTAGCTTCAGAAGAATATTTATTGTGTTTATACTGTCTTCTGTAACTTTCCCTCGAAAAGTAACCAGCCTGGAAAGAATCTGCAGTTTAAATGGCTCCTGAAGAGCCTTCCTGTGTTCCCCACTTTCACTTAGCCTCAGCTTGCGGCAGCTGAAAGTTCCCACAGTCGGGCTTTGGATAAAAGCCAGACCGCTCTCTGCTGCGCCCTGCCACACACCACTGCTTTTCCCAGATACACACCAAAGGGTTAAGAAATCCTGGTTTTTACCTCTCTCCCAAGATAAGACATTTAGGTCTTAATAAATTAGTGAAACATATTTGGGTGATTGATCTTAGCATTAAGCTTATGAGCTTAATAAGCTACACAGTAACTGATGATTTTGGGGTGCTTTTAACATTGGTTTAAGGTGTTGCCATGATTCTGCATAGGACTATTGGGGCAGAGGGTAGGGCTGGTGAGAATATCAGGTAAGAATTTTCCTATGTTTAAACTTGTGCTGAAGAAGCTACCTGTGGTGTAACTCCTTATGAATGAGTGTCTTCTGACTTTAGTGGAATTTTTCACCCACTTGGTCAGTCTTGAATTCTTTACTGTCAGTGGATGTACACCTTATTTCTGCCTCACCTGTCCTGTGCCCTCTCCCCATCCCCACGACGTGCTGTTTCTGAAATACTGGCTTTGGCTTGGTTCTCTTAATGTTTTGCAACTTGGATTGAGCTTTGGGCACCCTACTGACCATGGACTTCATCTACACTTAATGTTTTAGTTCTTGGAGAGGGGAAGCGGGAGGCAATTGGCTGTTGGCATAAAACTGTTTTGTTTTGTTTTTTCTTTCCTTTTTTTTCTTTTCTTGAAAGTCTGGGAAGAAAGCCGTCAAAGCAGTCCTGTGGGTTTCGGCGGATGGACTCAGAGTTGTAGATGAGAAAACAAAGGTTAGATTTCCCTGGGTAAAAGTTTAAATCTCTTTATAATAATGTATGTGCTGTATCTTTAAATGGACACCAATCTTTATGTTACTGCAAATACTGGGATTTGAAAGGAAGACTGAAGTGTGTAGTTTAGTTTAATAATTTCTTGTTTTGTAAAAATACATACACCTGTTGATTTTTTCCCCAGTTAATTCCACACAACTCTCAAGACGCATTTTGTAAAATGTGGCAGGTGTAGCACAAGCTTGGAATATTTTTTGTTGCATTTACTGCAATAAGTATTTGTTTTCCTGATAAGTTCTGTTGGCAGGGAACTTGAAGGGTCCCTGGACTTTGTTCTGCACCGCTGCAAAAGGTTGCAATAGTAATGCACAGGCAAACTCACATATATATATATAAAAAAATAAAAATCAATATAATTTTCAGTGCATCCAAATCCAAGAATGGATCTGAATGAACAAGAGCTTCCAAAGATGCAATGAAGAGAGTAAATTAAATAGGGAAATTGTAGCTTCAGACTCAAACTGAATAGCAACTGCATATATCAAATTTAATAATCTTTAATATTGAAGATGTTGGTCTGAAGTGGAAAACTAATATATATGTGGCATGATTCTAGATTGTTTTACAGGTTTTTTTATTGTGAAATTACTATTTTTTATTATGAATTAGCACATGATGTACCACCAAGGCACATGTATCCAAGTAAGGGCGAATGAATCTTGGTTTTATGTAGATGTAGGCAATTAGAAATAAAAGTTTTAGGCTTGCCACCACAAGTGCACTAGAATTTTAAAAGCTGGCATGGCTATGAGAACAGTTTTGACTCTTGTCAGTCTGAAATAGTTTATGTTCATATCAATTGACACTTAGTTTTGTCAACCTAAAAGATGATTCCCAAGCCAACACTGACAGGCAGAGGTAATTCATATCCCTCTGGAGTGCAACTGCGTGTCAGATACCTGCTTGTGGTTAGACTTCTCCAGGGCTGCTGTGGTGGTGTCAGAGGCTCATCAGAGCTAAAGTGGCTATCTCTCAAGAATTCACTTTCTAATACAAACAGACTGGTGTCAATGAATTCAGTCTACTGATTGCCTCATGTAGGAGTAATAATACATGTATTATTTTTAGAAATGTTGCTGCATATATGAAGTGTTTTCAAATTGAATTTTAATAAGTTGTGCAGACTCTTGGAGGTAATTAAAAGTATAGGATTTAAAAAGAAAATACTGTTGCCTCCTGGTGGTTGAATACATCTGCAGAGCTGCCAAGTACTAGCCACCAGCCAAATGAAATAATTTGGAAAAAAAAAATACTAAAACACTAATTTTTAATGAGGATGGCATAATCTTAAACTGCAGTATCTCCTTTTTAGAAACACTTCTCTCATCTATGGGATTAAATAGGGGGCATTTGGTGCTACCAGTGCTGCTGGTGCTTTTCTCTTGCATCCCTGCTTAGCTGACTGGGAGATGAATTTTGCTCTTTGTTTACCAGCTGCAAGACCTTTTCACACTTGCAGATCTCTCTCCTAAGTTTCGGCGTTGTGTTTTAAACACAGTGAAGACTTTCTGGTTGCAAGACTACAGAGCTGCTGTAAAAATAAAATAATGTGTGCCTCCGTAGTCTAGAGGAGAGGTCATAGGAATTCACTGGGTCCCTAAATTCTTAAGCGGTGTCTTTGCACACCTCTCCCAAAATTGGGAGGAGGAGAATGTCATCTCTTCTTTTTGTTTGGTACTGGGAACAGATTCTGAATGACAGCTGATGGCAGATAATTGCAGCCACATCAGGTTATCCCCTTTTTAGTATAACTCATTTTTGTGCAGTTATCCTGACAATGACTTGTTCAAGTGTTTGGCCGTATTCCCTCACACTTCTTTTATTGTGGGGGGGATTTTTTCCCTCTAGGATCTTATAGTTGATCAGACAATAGAGAAGGTTTCTTTCTGCGCGCCAGACAGGAACTTTGACCGGGCGTTCTCATACATCTGCCGAGATGGCACAACGAGACGCTGGATCTGCCACTGCTTTATGGCTGTGAAGGACACGGTAAGTTGAACATGGTGCGTGGCCAGCTCTCCCAGCTCTTAGCTAGAAGCAAAGGGCAGAAAATTTGAGTACCTGGAATAGTGCAGTACGTTTTGACTCCAGCTGAGATATTACTTAGTCCTTGTAAATTATTTTAATTCTAATTCCCTGTATCTGAAATATTTGCCATCCCTCTGCGGTGCCATCTTACGGAGAGAAATGCTGCTCAGCCTGTGTGTAAAAGGAGCGCAGTCAGCCTCAGATAATCTCCAGCAGAAGGGAACTACTCTTCTAAGAACAGACAAAATATTTTCTCATCTGAAAATGTTTACAGCCAAAAACTGAAACAGCAATGACAATTTTTCCAGATAAAAATCATAGTGAGTAAATACAGACTGGTTGTGAATGCAGTGTCTTGTATGTCAGTGTTATCTTGAATGAAAAGTCATCTGAATTTCAAGAGATGGATTTAAACTGAATTAAATTAGCATTCTATTTGCTTTTGAGTGACAAAAATGTTTTGAGTAGGTTTAAAACCAGTTTCTTGCTGTGTAGACTTAGGTAAGTTATTTAACTGCCTGATCTGACCTTTTCTTGTCTCTTCTATTTGTTGAATCCTGCCTATATTATACAAAGTGCTTGAAACCTCATGCAAATTCACTATGTGAACTCCCCGGAGCTGCATGTTCAGAGCAATGGTGCTTGATAATTTATCATTTTTCTTTAAACAATGAAGTCAGAAATTCCCAGTAAAACTTATATTAGAGCTGAAACATTTCTGTTTTCATCTGTGAATAACAGGTCAATTCACTTACTGATTATGATAGATGAGTTGAGCTACCGGTAGCAATGGTGCCTCTGATTCAACTGTAGCAGCTGTATCAGCTGGGTTGCTGGACTTCCTCCAACTTGAATTTCCTTTTTACAGTTATTGGATAGTGGATTCTTTTGACCTGGTGAATAATGGAAGTGCTTTTCATCAGGCACTCCTAAATCTCACTTGTGCATTTGGTCAGGACCATTAAGAGCTGTGAGTAGTCACCACTGTACTTTCAGGTTTCACAGGTGCACACAAGGGTAGTGTCTCCCTGAGCCCTCTGTAAACTTTCTCCAGGAATAGCACTTACCTGTGCTTTAGGAGCTACACCTTAAGACAGGTTCTTGAGAGTTCCTTTGTGCACAGATGTATCTAGAGGCAAGGGATTGGTGCAGGCACGTTATCGCACTGGCATCTTAGTAGCAGTTGAACTAAACAGATCATCCAACAATCTCATTCATTCCTGGGTGGCCTTCTTGAACATGGCTTATGCATTAGTAGCTGGGAGTCTTTATGTACCAGATTTAAGGCTGAAGTACAATTAAAATAGTTTTCTTTAATGCCCTAATTAGGTTTGTCTTGTAAAGGCAGGTTATCAGTTTGTGATGCTGGAAGCACTCGTGTGTTTCTGTTCAGTCCCTGTGTGATGCAATGTTGTCTCGTGCAGGGGGAAAGGTTGAGTCACGCCGTGGGCTGTGCATTTGCAGCGTGCCTGGAGCGAAAGCAGAAGCGAGAGAAGGAGTGTGGAGTGACTGCCACCTTTGATGCCAGCAGAACCACATTCACTAGAGAGGGGTCATTCAGGGTCACTACAGCTACTGAACAAGCAGAGAGAGAGGAAATTATGAGACAGATGCCGGATGCTAAAGGTACGGGTTGCAATTTAAACAGTCATCTGCAGCGAGCAGAACCGGCGCTGAGGCCTCTGCGAGGATGGAAGCTTAACATCCTTACAGCATTCCCTCTCTTGAACCTTACTGTGCTCAGATCGTATTCTCAGACCCTTGTCAGTTCACAAGATGAAAAATGCTCCCAAATTCACTCAGCATCTGCCACATCTTCCAGAAAAGGTGCAAGTGGCTTCCTATGTGAAAGCTGCTTCTGCTCTGTTTTGTCAGGCTGCTTTATGGCAGAGAACACTGTAGGTACCATACTAAAAGGCCTTATTAGAAAATTGTTTAAGAAATACAACAAGCTTGCCAGACACAAAGTAATCATTTATGTAGTCTAATGCTTGTGGTAAATGAACCAAAAATTATATGCATTTTTCTTAGAAAAGAATGTATTTTTATTTTGATTTTTAAGGCAGGTTACAGAGTGTATGTGTAGAGCTATACTGCATGAGGGAAGAACAGATCAATCACAGAGTGCTTTCCACAAAATATCCAGAATAACCACTCCCTCCCCATAAAACACACAGGTATTTGACTATTAATTACATTCAAAATTAGTGCCTAACTGATTTGAGAGGAGATAACCTGCTCTGAAATTAAGTGAAAGTAGGACTTCTTACTTAAGTTTTGTTACAAAGCCTGCAGTTCTACAGCTAACAAAAAGAATAAGTGTTATAAATACTGTTTATAACCTGTTTCACAGTGAAGTCAGACTTTTGTTTCAGAGGATTCCACAGCAAGTTTTATGCTGCCCCTTGATTGCAAAACTTTAATCTTTGTTTTCATCATCCATCTGCTTGTTTCCATACGTTAGTTTTAGAATGTGCTAAATGAAGCTTAAACATAAAGCCTTTGTTACTTGGGGGCATGAGTCAAAGTCTTGACTCAATGAAGGTGTGTGAAATCCTTTCCAAGAAAGACCGATTAGAAGAGTTTCACTTGAATGAGCAGCTGCAACTCATGGGTACTGAAGCTTGCAAGACAACATAATTAGTTCCTCCTACCATTCCAGCTCCTCAGAAATCTCTAGTCTGACTCCTCTGTTTACCAGACTTTTAGTTATCCTGCTGATGTGTCAAAAAAAAAGTCATTGCTTTTTCTAAAATATTTGGAAAACAGTATAGGTAAAATTAGAGTTCATACCAGGATAGTGTGATTTCCTTTTGTCCTTCTGTGTTGATGAGCTGTGTTTGTTGCCCCCAAAGCCAATTCATTTATGAGTGAGAGTTTTCTAGAGGTGGAAAAATCTCCCCATTGCAATTCTAATCATAATTGTCATGATTTAAACAAATCTTAATCCTCCATTTCTGCCATTAGGCTTGTCTGACAGGAGCTATGTGGTGCTATGCAAAGCCCTGCAAAATGAAGCAGCTCACTTTATGTTGGAGGAGTTTCCACTGCAACTAACTCACGATTGGGTAGTAATATTGCAGCTAAATTCAGTACAGAAGTGACACAGGAATTCCTTGCAAATGTGTCTGGTGGTAGCAAAGCCTGTCAGCTCAGAGGCTGGATGTGCCTTGCACCCCATTTCCCTCTACCTGCAGTGTATTTCCCGGAGGAGCTGGGAGCTGCAGCCCAACCTGTTAAGTGCTGCTGCTACCTTTGGCCTGCTAAAGCTTGTGCAGTGTGTTTGGCTGCTGCTGCTGATTCTGCAGGACTGGGAGGGTGGCTTTTAAAAGAGGATCCTGGAGCTGTGTTCTGTTTCCTGCTGATGCTAAGCTGTGCTGCCCTAAGTCACTTAATACAGTTGGTAATATTTTGTCCATGGTTCTGTGTGAGGTAAAGTAAAGATCTCAAGTACACAATACATTTTTCAGTCTTAACCGTAAATGGATTGCAGGTATTTCTAGAGCTGGGATCTCAGGAACAGCTAGAAAGAATACATGTGTAATGCCATCCTTTCTAGGAAGTGGCTTGCCTTGGAAAGCTGTGGGGCTTGGGTATGTGTCAGGGGATGTGGTGAAGACAATGAAGGTATACAGAAATTGTGTTTCTGCTGTGCTATTAGAAACTCATTTGCAAGAGTACTAGTTATGCAAATTCCTGCAATTTCTCTTTTCAAAACAAATGGGAGAACAGGTAGGCAGCTGAACAGTATTTTGCTTTACTCTTCTAACCTCACCCTGTTTCCTCCAGCAGTTGAAACAGAAGCGAAAACAGTAGCACCAGGTGCTGCACCAAACAATGCTGCCCCCTCTTCTGGCTCACCGACCTCTCCTACTGCTGAAGTTGCTGCCTCTCTGGATAAAGAAATGAGCAACCCCCACGCTATCCCACGGCGGCACGCCCCGATAGAGCAGCTTGCCAGGCAAGGCTCTTTCAGGGGCTTCCCCGCCCTCAGCCAAAAGATGTCTCCTTTTAAACGCCAGTTGTCTTTGCGAATAAATGAGCTGCCTTCAACGGTGCAGAGGAAGACTGATTTCCCCATGAAAAACTCAGGTAAAACCGAATGGTTCCAGTGAAACATTGCCTTAAATTGTCTCTTCTTCCTTTCTTTCTCTGTGGCTTCGAGTAACTTCTTACTTTCTAGTAAATCCTTCTTCCTGCCTCACGTTGATCATTCATCATGAACAAACATCACTGTGTCAGAAAATTTCTGCTTTGGGAATAGGCAGGAATTTCAAATGTGGGGTTCACATGCAGAAGGCAGTTCTAATTGCTATCTGAAATACTGGAGCACAGCTTGAAGTGTTCCAGGAATGGGTGTTGGTGAATTAGGTTTTGACTCTTCCCTCTGAGTCACTGAACCAGTTCTTCCACTGTCAGTGCATCCTGAGACACAGATCCCTTCAAGGCCTTAACCACTTGTCTTGGGATCATGTGATGCTCTTCTGCAGTCTGTCCTTCTGCCTGTCTGAATTCTTTCTGAGAGCAATGAAATTGCTTTTCACGTTGCATTAAGAGAACCTACCTGTTTAGGTGGTACAGCTGGCTGTATCAGTATTACGTGGTACAGTTTTCACATGATGCTAGTGGGGTTTTTTAAGAGTCATCCCAGCATAAACTCCTGGGGTGCTCATTACCTTGCATAATGTCCTTGAGTTCCCTTAGCTAGGTGTTATCCTTCAGGCCAGCCATACTCTTACTTGGCAACAGAGCTGGTTTTAGGGTTCTAAGCTTTGAAGTAAAAATTACTGTGGCAGAGACAAGCCGAACAAAAATACTTAGAATCTGACTTCTTTCATGAGCCTTGTTTAGTGACCTGTGCTTTAAGACCAGCACTGAGCCAATCAGTTTTACAGTAATAGTGCACTGCTCAGCAGTGATAGTCACTGAGCACACCACAATCTCAATTTTTCATGACTCAGAACGTTTCTGATGCATGTTCCCATATATGCCACTGCCAGTGCTGCTTACAGTCCCACTGCATGCACTGTATTGGAATATCCCTCAAAGAATCAATTTTTGGGCATGCCTCCCCCTGAATTTTAGATCTGGTGCATGTTTTGTGCAGACATTTTATGTTTCTTACACTATTTTGTGCTTGATTATGCCTGCTCGCGTCAGTTCTGTGCAGTGACGGACTGATGCTCGGTACCTTTGGAAAACACTGCCATTAGTAATAATGAGAACATCTGGCAAGCTGGCAGCTTTACTCCAGATGTTACATTGTCCACATGATACTGATGCTTCATTTAAAGCTGAGCATTCAGCTTTTGCTTTTATGATTCTAGCACAGGAACTGGGGATTTCAGCTACCACTGAACTGGAACAATCAACACTAACCCTAGACTGAACCTGCCGCTGTGCAGTCAGTACATTTAAAGTTCATCTAGTTACTGTACAAGTATGTTGTTGGAACATTGAAATCTATCATAAATATTTTCATTTCATAGAATGCCAGATTTTAGAGCCAAACCCTTGATAAGTTTAGCAGTCTAATACTGAAAGATTGAGATCTCTACTTAAACTGTAGAGAGCCCTTTTTATTTTCTGATACGAGCATCCTTTAAATCTGGAACAGTGATCTCCTTGCCCTCTTGACTTAATCACAAAATACATTAATATGGTGTTTTATTTCAGGCCAGATCTTCAACACTAACGTAAAAAAAAAAAGCTGTCATGCAAATCAGTAGCAAGAACATGTAGGACATAAGGGAACTAATTATATTTCAATTTCACATTGGTAGTTGTAAATTGTTTCTGTATCCTTTAAACTTTCAATTTAATGAATTCTGTTTACATTTTAGTCCCAGAGGTAGAAGGGGAAACAGACAGCATTAGTGCCCTGTGCTCTCAGATCACCAGTGCTTTCAGCACGCCATCAGAAGATCCTTTCTCTTCGGCCCCCATGACAAAACCAGTGACAGTAGTTGCACCACAGTCTCCTGCCTTTCAAGGTTTGTGATTTCTTTGGGTGCTGGATGAGGCTTGAATGCACATAATGTTGCTTTCCAGTAACACATGGTCTTAATTTCTTGTGCAAGTCCTGTTACCTGTTAGTATTTTGGGTGAATGCATCCTGCTTTATTCATCTTGTCTGTTCAATTTTTCTGTGGTTTTGTTTTTAACAATAAGTTTATGCACCTACCACACGATAGTTACCTATAAAAGGGACTGGCTTTGAGATAATGGCTATTTTATCATTCTAGCCTCTAGATATTATTTTAGCCTCCTGAACTGCATAGGAGTGTGTCATAGGAACCGGATCTCACAAGGGAAGGGATTTTGTGCCACCCTGATTACTGTTTTTTACACAAATTCTTAGATAAGGTGTTGAAAAATGCCAGCCAGAGAACTCACGGCAGCCATTAGTGTTCATTTCACTGCTATGCTTTTATAGAAGTTGTGTGAAAAAAGAACCTCTCTATGTTAAATGTAGTTATTGTTACTTTGTATCTACAAAGTGTTCTTCTTTTGAATCTAAAATTAACTGTACAATAACTACTGTATAATAACTGGTGAGCCGTATCTTTTCCTTACAGAAACAATAAATTTAACTTCAGTCAGTCATCAGAACTCAAGGCCTCCTAAACAACATCAAAATCTACCATCCCATGATTCTCTTCACAAGCGTTGGCTTGGTGAAATGAAATTTACTACCTTTATTTACTGTCAGTCCAGTTTGGCTAATTACACAAACTCCTGTCATGTGGAAGTGTCTAAAAGTGTTGTATGTTGATAGGTGTGACCTGGCCCACTAATACTCCAGTCACGTGCATGCCTTGCATGAATTAATCGCACTGATGTTGTCTGCTCCCATTTTAGTTAATGGCACTGCCTCTGCCTTCTGTGTGCTTGCTGCTAAACCATCCCAGGCTGCTGTAGTGTCCACAGCTATGCCAGTTCGTGAAACCAATCCTTGGGCTCATGCTCCTGCTGCTAATACTGGAGCTGCAGCCGTGGTCGCTGGTAAGACTGGAAGTAGATCCGGTGCATTGCTGTAAGAACTTGGATCAAAAGCATAATTGAGCCCCTGAGACACTTGTCAGTGCCACTTAATGACGAGTGGAAGGAACAGGAACAAAAGCCGGAAGTAGTAGCGTTTTGCACGAGTGGATGGAGGGAAGCGATGAACTTGCTGGTTCTAGGTCTATAACCTGGACTGATTCTTATTTTGGCAGCATTTTATAAAATCAGTGCTCAAAAAGGAAGTAATGAAGTTGTATGCGAGTTCGTGTGTACAAAGGGGAAGATATCTGTGCGTACCCAAAATAGTTTTTGTGCGTTCTTTTCACTAGCGTACATATGGAGGGATTGAGTTGGTTGCTTAAAGGCTTCAGAGGTTCATTTCTTCCGTTCAGTAAGTTTAGTCATTCTCTCCAGGCCTTGTCTGCACTGTGTAAGGTGAAATGGCTGTCACCTACGTGGGCGCATGTGCTAGAAGGCTGCAGTCTGAGTTAGTTCATTTCATGGTGTAAGCACCACTCCACCAGAGAAACTTGGCTAGTGAAATAGTAGGTTCTGCTTGGCCTTGTAAGAGTACCAGACTTTGACTTTAAAACAGCTTCTTAGACCTTTGAGTTCCAAGTCCCCCAGTTCCGAGCTAAGTGTTCAGAAACTGGTACTTCCCTGTTAGGGGGATTAGTGATTATGGTCTAGATCATTGCCACCAAGTTTTTTGAGGGCAGGCAGCAGCTTTCCTGCGTACCCTAAAGTCTTAGCTGTCTGCTATGAAGAAAAAAACCCCATAAATCTGCACTTTAGTGAAGAAGCTCTTACCTACCTCATCTTGACGAATGTCTTCCTAGAACAGAACAGTACAGTGAATGCATAACGATGCTTCCTATGGTGGAAGCACCTTTCAGTCACGGCAGGAGGAGGCCTGTGTGTTCTTGTGTACACCCTCCAGCCTTTCTAACCAATAAAAGGACGATGAGTGGAAATGGTAGTGACTCGCCCGTGCTTTCCTTCCCAGGCACTGAATGGAGCAGCGCCTCCTCAGGTGCGGCCTCGCCAAGTCTCTTCCAAGGAAATCACAGACGTACTCCCTCAGAGGCAGACCGCTGGTTGGAAGAGGTTTCAAAGACTGTCAGAGCCCAACAGCAGCCAACCTCAGCCCCAGCCCCACAGCCACTGCTCCAGCCTCCCCCAGCAGCTCCAGCCTCCCAGTCAGCACCAGCCTTCCCGGTCAGCACCTTCATCGCGCCGCAGCCCGTGCCGGTGGGCGTGGTACCGCCCATGCAGCCGGCGTTTATTCCAGCCCAGCCCTATGCCGTAGCAAACGGGATGACCTATGCAGCCCCAAGCGTCCCTGTGGTTGGGATCACACCTTCCCAGATGGTGGCCAACGTCTTCGGTACTGCCAGCCACGCTCCGGCGGCCCACCCGCATCAGTCGCCCGGCCCGGCGAAGCAGCGGCCGGTCCCTCAGTACGACGGCAGCGGCGGCAGCGGCGCCGCCAGCCCCTTCTTCCACCCGCCCGCGCAGCACAACGGCTCCGCCGCCTTCAACGGCGTGGAGGGGGGCAAGTGGGCTGCCGAGGACAAGCACCCGCTGCCCCCCGCGCCCGCCCCGCAGGTCGACCCCTTTGAGGCGCAGTGGGCAGCTCTGGAGGGCAAGGCAAAGC
Source organism: Tichodroma muraria (assembly GCA_013390105.1). Classification (NCBI taxonomy): domain Eukaryota; kingdom Metazoa; phylum Chordata; class Aves; order Passeriformes; family Sittidae; genus Tichodroma; species Tichodroma muraria. Next base: position 41,441 of record WAAG01047998.1, on the reverse strand, counting down.
AGCGCGCCAACCCCTCCCCCACCAACCCCTTCTCCAGCGACCTACAGAAGACGTTCGAGATCGAACTTTAAGCGGTCCCGCGGCGGGCGGGTAATTGTACATTAGGATGGAGGGATAAAGGGAGCAGAGGGGACTGTTTCCGACCGGTTCGCTTTGATAATCCCAAAGGTCCCTTCAAACAAAAATGGGTTAGAAAGAGGGAGCGATTATGGGGAGGACGGAAACACGCGGAGAATTTAATGTGCAGTTCTTAAAAGGAATCCTGGAGCCACCCCGGTCTGCGTTCCCTCCTCTCTTGGAAAGCTGGAAGTCAAATGGAGCAAAGAAAGGCACCCCGTCCCAAAGCCTGTTCTGCAGAAACATCAATCATCTCACAGAAAGGAAGGCAGATGTTTGTACCTGTGTCCTCCTGATGCCCTGCAAGCCCTGGATGTTCCCCCTCAGGGAAAAATTGGGTAGGGTGGGGGGTGGATATGGGTGGGATGTTGTCACCTTAGCAAAAGCTAGGTATGTGGAAAAAGTTGAGCTTCCATTTTGAGTAACAAAGTGAATATTATATGTAAAGAATAAAGTAAAGCCAAAATCTTTATTTTTATGCATTTAGAATATTTTAAATAGTTGGATATTAAAAGCTGTATGAGTTGTAAGTAATCTTGCCAAAGGTTAAAAAACAAGGGGGTTGGATGTAAGAAATTGTACATAAGATTGATTTATCGCTGATTCTTATAGTAAGTAATATTGGGGGGTGGAAAAAGGGGCTCTAGCTTGTTCTTGTATCTGTTCATTGTAAGTAGCATATTGCAACAACAATCACAACCAATAAGTCATTATATCGTAGTTTCAAATAAAGAAAATTAAAGAACAGTGTTGTCATGGTTTGAAAACCATGGGGAGAATTTACTGGTTTTTATTGGAATCAATCTACATATTCTATATAGTATGGATTTTTTTCCTTTCATATATTGCTGCAGTTTCTTTGTCTTAATCTATTGGTTCTAACACTACTGTGACAATTTACTGTCATCATATCTACATCCTGGGGCTGCCCGGGAAACCATTTTATGTTTGTCTGTCAATAGTTCTTAGAGGGTTTTAACTTTGGTTTTATTTTTTCCCACTGATTTGTGAAACCTTGTGGTTAAGGCTGCAGCTAGTCCGGATTCTGCCTCTGGTGACTTGTGAAAACCATCTCATTTTAACTTTACTTTTAAACTTTGGCCTTACAAGCAAATGTAAGTTATATATATTTGTACTGATGATTTATAATCTGCTTTAACAGAAATAAATGTTGGTGGTAGAAGCACTGTCTGTAAGAGATTTATTCCCCACCCTAATTCAGTTTTCAGCATTTGCTCTTCTGGGTATCTTCTGTCTTGTAAGGTGAATGTGCAAAACACTGCTTGCCAACCTAGCAGCTTAAGAATAATATCTTAACACCTCTCATTTTCTACAACCTGTTAGACTGCAGTGAACTTTAAAACTGAATTTCAAAATATCCTTGTGACGCATAAACACTTAAAGCTCTAAAGTAAAGGCCTTTACTGAGAACAGCAGATGCTGGGTTTGCAGGGCTATATTTTCTATCACTGAGTATTTACAAAGAGACAAAGATGAGGACAGTAACATTCAGAAATGGCAAAAGGAAAACTTTTTCCTCTACTACTAAAAAGAGCCATACGAGATGATGATGTATTTTCTTCACCTCTTTTCTGTTCTTCCAGTGAGCTGATACCTACCCTGTTTAGTGTGACTGGTTCTTACCACATTCTTATTGGCACCATGTCAGTTTAGACACAAGGAGAGAAGTCAGACTCCATAACCTGAAGGGGAAGACACACTCCCTTTGCTGGCCCTCAGATCTGAGCTTGCCAGCAGTTTCCATTTCCAGGCGAGTACAGTGAGTCTTACAGTGACAGTCTAGACAACGACAGCTTCTGACATTACAGGTTCTTACCTGTGTTCAGTATGGTATGAATAGTAATACAAACACTCCTTGTGGGATTCGAGTTGGTGTCAATGCTTTTTTCAGCTTTCAAAAAGCAAGCAAGTATTTATAGACATTTATAGTAAGAAAGAAAGCAGTTAGTTATGTAGCTTTCACAGTAAGGGCTCCAAGATCAAGCTGAAAATAGCCCAGTATAGCTACACCCTTCTCCTGCCCTGGAGATAAGCACTTCCTACAACCCATTGTTTAGGGAAGAAAACGAACATCTTGATTCTGACATAAAAAAAGTAAACCTTGAGTAGGTGATTAAGTGGTACGACAGAGAGGGAGAAGCTGATTTTGTCAGAAGAAATGTAAAGGTCCTTTAGTTAACTTGATGGCGTGGACTTACAGCAGGGAGCTGCATGCCTGTCAATCCCACCCTTACTTCCATGGTTGTGCAGCTGAAAGGAGGTCCACATAAACTCCACTAGCCAAAGCACTTCCAGTGGTAAAGTCCTGCCCATCAGCAGGCGGGGGCTGTTACAGCCCTCAGGAGTCTGGAGAAAGCACTTCCTGGCCCCATCTTATATAACCACAGAGTTTAAATGACAGCTGACTACACAGAATATTTAAATATTCTAAAAATGGAGCCTCTGACATCCTAGGGATTTTATAGACCTGGCTACTTTGAGACAAGAGGGTCTGATACAGCCACAATCCACTTCTAACCATGCTCCTGAGCAGACCCTGATTACCCCTTGATACCACACATGGAACAGAGAGGCCTTCAAAATTACTGGAATTTATGGAGTCTCTGATTAGTCCCTGGTTTCAAAAGGCAAAAATCGTATCGAATACTAAAACGGTAAAATATCCTGTATGCGCACACAGCGAAAAAGGTGCTGGTCTGAGATGTTAAATGCAAAAATACATACAAACACAAGTGGATGTTTTCAGGACCATCTCATTGTTCTTAAATATCCAATGATTTCCACTTAAATCTTGTACCCTAACGCCTGCCCTGCATTCCAGCTGAGGAAATTTTCCCTAATCAAATTAAAGGCTCTTAAATGCAAAATAAGTATTTTTGTCTTTCGTAGCAAACAGACTCTATCAGATCGCAGAAGGACCCAGCCCCAAACAGCTGTGACTGTCACCTGTCTCTCCTGTACTGGATTGCTTGTAGACTTCACCATTTGTTCACATCCTAGAGCAGTGTGTCCAGTCCTGAACCATACCTGTGCTGATCAGAGTGCAGTCATTAGGGCAGTGATTCACTGGGCTTAGAGTACAAACCAGCTGTAGGCTGTCAACCCTGGCAATTTTCGTTTTGCTATGTTTTGCTGCTGCCCTGATGGGTCCCAAGTCAGGACTGAAGGACAGCAGAGTGGCATGACCACAGTCCTGAATTAGCTGCATTTCTTAAAAGCCTTTTAAGTAACACAAGTAGAAGACAAAAGTAAAAAAAAAAAACCAATCCTTCATCCCCCCAACCAAAATATCAACATCTACACACCAGTTTATAGCTACATCTATGCAAATAATACATGGGTAATGTTGCTAATAATTATGATCAACCTATCCAAGTCTAGAACGAGGAAGAAGGGTACTGTCAGGGCTGATGCTAGAGTAGAACAGTAGTGTGGGGCTGTAAAAGAACCCTTTTGCTCAAAAGTAATTCCATTTTGAGATACTGAAGATACCCAAGGGCCTTTCCTGGTTTAACATGATCTAATCATAATATAATCTCACCTCCCCACTCCTAATGCCTGAGATATTCAGGGTCCAAGATGGAGACTTGCTGCCACACTGTGTTGGTCTTGAAATGAAGGATGCTTTTTAGCTACAGCTGCTCTGTATCTGGAAGTCCTAACTTGTTAGCCCCTAGCAGCAGGCATCAGCCCAGGCCACGAGCAGAGCCAGGCTTTTCCTGGATTTAACTGAGACTAGAGACTTGGGAGGTTTGTTCTGGCAAGTGAAATGCCCCTACGCACGTATTTCTATGTGTTTATTATTAGCCCCTGCCCAAACTCAGAACAGCGTCAGAACAGCAGAGTTCTGGCTCGGGGAAAAAGATTACCTGCTGAGCCTTCCTAAAATGAGTGCTGTTTAAACTGCACCGTCTCAGAACAGGTAACGGTAATTCATCTAAATTACCCTAGTGTTCAGGAAGGGCTAAAAGTAGTTTCCTGTTTTTTCTTAAGCTTTCTGTGAAGCATTGCTTCTGCATTTCACTCCAAAGCTGATTGCAGTCAAGTAGAAACCAAACTGACCCCACTAGAAATTCGTCTAAGGTCTGCTGGAATAAAACAGCTACAGTAACATGACATTACAGCTGCATCCCGAGAGCCAATAATCTCCTAGGACCTGAACACTAATTTTTTATGCATCAAGCTGTTTCTCGTGGCCAGAGTCCTTTGCATTTAGATGGAAAGTGCTCCCAGGAGCACTTGTTCAGCAGTTCTCATTGGAGGAACAAATGTTCATGGCTCATTAGTGCTTCAGTTGGAATGGTTCAGGCCCATCTTCAAACACTTCAGAGATTGTGTTTAAGAGCACTGCTGTCTTGCTTGTATGAAGAATTGGTCTGTCCCTCTTTCGTGCTGGTCATCTGCCTTCTCCAGTCGCGTCATCCTTATATCCCTACTATCATCTGGTTTCTGTGAATGACAGCAACTACCCTTAAGCGATGGATTAGGTACAGCAAGGCATACAGGGGGAAAGGAGTTTACAATAAACCCGAGGGTGGTGGTCTCCCACCTTTGAGCATTTACACCCACTACACGCTGTTCAGTTCACCCTCTTGAGCTTTCCAGCAGGGCAGAGTTCCTAGAACTGTCCCGTGCAGTAAAAGCAGAGTTGAGACCTCCAGTCTTGTCCTCGGTCACCGTGGCGGTGGCTGTCACCCGCGGGGGTGCGGGGGGCTGCCCTGGGGGCGGTGGCGAGCACAGCTGGCGCAGCAGAAGCTGGAATAGTACTCGTTACCACAGAGCTGGGCCTGCAGGATCAGGTCGCAATTGGCAAGGTGGGGCTGGTCCACACACTCTCTGCTCAGGTCCACGACGTGACTCCCAGTAGCTGCTGCCAAGCGAAGGGTGAACCAGCTGTAAATTTATCCTCAGATTGCCATTCCCTCCCAAAAGACGCAGCACATTCCTGCTTCCTCCACCCCACCAGTTCTAAGTTTAGTCCAACACCAAGAAGGAGATAATGAGTTTCAAGATGAAACAGACACCTTTGGTGAGATACAAGAGGAAAACGCAGTTTCCAGGGAGAGGAGAGACTACTCTACCTACCCTCTATAAAGATAGCTGTATGGTGTCCAAAGTCCAACTACAAATCATGCAACCAACTATTTGGTCAACCAACTACGGCATTTTGGCCTCAGGAAGTCCATTAGGCTCCCAGTGCCCTGGTCAGGGGGTGTTTCCAGCGTTCTGCTTTTCTGTCCATGGAAAGCAGGGCTCCTGAGGCAGCACGAGCCAGAGGCTCCTGCTGCTCCCCAAAGCCCGAGGCTGGTGCTGGACTGGCGCACGCGACGGGTGCGATAGCGGCCAGGGGCCAGGCTCTGTGCCGGGAGAAGCAGGAAGGCTGGGCTCTACTCACTGCTAGGCCGGCTCCTCAGCACCTTCACCTCCGAGCTGGCACTGACCGAGCTGCTGCTGCTGTAGGCGCTGCATGTGTAGGATCCCTCATCAGCCTCTTGGACGTTTCTTATAGTCAGGCTTCCGTCCTGGGACAGGTGGATGCGGTGGCCATCGCCCCGCATGGGAACTCCGTTCCTGTGGTGAAAAACAAAGTATTTCGCTATCGCCACCCATGGATGCTAAAGGAACTCCTCGTGCTCTTTGGAAAATGATGTTCTGTGAAAGGGGTGAATTTTTACAAGCTCAGCAGGAAGGAAGAAATCTTTTGCACAACCTGGCCCTACAGTTGGGTGGTAACGTGAGCCTGAGCGAGTCTGCATCCGTTGCCCAGAGTCTGCGTGGGAGGTAGCTGTGTCTGTGTGCTTTGTGCAAAGACACTGCCCTTTCCGCTAGCACACGGTCTTGAGGTTTGAGGAGCTAAGAGAAAAGCAATGTGCCTTTCCCTCTCCCCAGGTTGTGGTCTGGCAGTACTTGTTTGGCTGGCATTGATAGCAGCACATATTGCTTGATGAGCATATGGGGTAGTGAACAAAGTGCCCTCTTTCCTCTCCCTTTAAAAGTTTGTTTAAAATAAACAGCAAGATTGTGTCTGTTCAGCTCCTCCTGGAATAATCTGTACCCAGCAGGAAAACTGCCTGAATTATGAACTCCCAGTTACCAATGAAATGAAATTTGTTTCACTGAAAAGGGTTTCATTCCAACTCTGAAACATGCATCATTTTGTTAGCTCAAAACCCAAACTTACGTATGGAAGAAAAGCTCTGTGTGTGGGGTTAGCCCTTGGAATTTCAACACTTACCAGTCCATCTCTCTGGATAGTTTGTAAGAAGGCTCTAAAGCAGAACTGATTATTTTCAAACAGGGAAAAACAACCCTCACTAAACACTTGCACAAATTCAGAGTTTCCTGGTAAACTATCAAGATAAGAGGACACAGCTTTTCACTTTAAAATGCTTCTAAATCTTCTTTGCTCCCACTTGACAGTAAACGGAGAGAACTGTTGCAACAGGAAGCTGGGAGAAAAGGGCCTTAAATGTCTGTCATGATTAGGCAGAGGGGTTTTTTTAAAAAGCAACTAAAGCTTTTCCTCTGATTACTCATTTTAGTTCTTGTTATTTACATGTCACTAGTTTTCCAGCACAAAGCCCTTCTGAACTCCATGAAATCTTAGTTTAACATCTGATTTCCTCCTTATCTGTCTGGAACATGAACTTATGACCCCCACACCTCACAGGGATCTTGCCCAGGATTTTTGAGTAACATCCAACATCTTTGTTTAAAGAAAGGGTAAGTGATACTAGGTGGGGCTGATAACTGTGGTCTCTGCCATACCTGGCAGGCACCCTGCATTAGTATTTGGAGGGTAAATGATGAGGTTTGGGAAGAGAAGGAAAGGGAAGTTCCATCTCATTTTTGCTCACCTTGACCACCTTATATTCACATTGCTGCCAGTCACTGTACAATGAAGCTGAGCAGTCCCTCCCTCAGGTACTGTGATGCTTGGCAGAAGACCAGTGATCCTCAGCTCTCCTAGACCAGAAGGGAAATCATCACTAGCAGGGAGACAATGCCATGTTCCCCCTGGGAGCAGGAGCATTCTCTCATGGGAAAAGTCCAACACATCCCACGATGAGCGACAAGCCCCTGGGCCTCAAAACAGCGTGTTTGAGGCCCTGCTGTCGCTGCTATGGGTAATGTGGATTTCCTAGGACTTTGGCCCCAGAAAGGACAAGTAGCAGAGGTCTCAAAGAGCTTTTTTCTCCAGCTGGACACGTGCATATCATGTGCACAGAAGAACCATCTCCTTAGTTTCTCTAGCTCTTATACTCTTTCCACACCAGTGTCCCAGAAACAAGGCCCTGAGAGTCACTCTTACCTTTTCCCAGCTGCCTGCAGCACCATGATATACTGGACACATGCAGACGACCACTGGGTGAAACAACCCATTCTTCCCTTGCCCTCGAGATGCCTGTTAAACTCTAGGTGTGAAGCAAAGGGGCACGGCCAGCAAAGGAACCCACGCTGGCCCTGCACAGCCTTCCCTGTTCCCCACTGCTGTGCACAGGAGCCGCGCGTGCTTCCCCCCACCCGGTACCTAGGGGCCGCAGCAGGACCTGGCGCCGGTCGCGGTCACGGCCATTGGAGGCAATGCAGGTGAAGAAGCCAACGTCTTCAGAGCTGACCCGGCTGATCACCAGGGCCCCGTCCGACTGCTGCCTGTGCCTGGGGAGCGAAGCCAGAGTGTCCCTCAGCCTGTGCTTGGGTCAGGATGGAACTCCAGCCAGCAGACGTGAAGCTAAGCCTCGTGCACAGCTTTGTAGCACTGAGCAAAGGTTTAGCAGCTCAAACGCTGCAGGGGTTATAATGCAACCCTTAGTTCTCAAATCCCAGCACTGATGCTGTAAGACTCTGGAGAAACTTGCTGCTAGAGAAGATTTCTGGGAGCAGAGAGAGGGGAGAGCAGCACCAGTAGCTGTGGAAGTTCACTACAGATGCCCTGATCTCTCTCTGCTGTGAGCCTCCGCCCTTGCTCACTGACCAGTTGTTTTTTGGCAAATTTGCTAGCCATGTGTTCTTTTTCTGCTGACCTTGTAGCTGAATAAATTTGAGCCCTGGCTCACTTGTAGACCCTGTGGGTTCAACATTCAAACTTCCATCTGTGAGGGAGGGAGGACAGTGCAGGCCAGCAGTATGGCCTGGTCCTGATGGAGGAAGCTGGACAGCATAAAGCCAGACAGGCCCTTGCCGCACGGCCAACAGCTCTGTTCTCTCAGAGAGGAGACAGGGAAGGAAAAGCAAGGAGGAGGCTCTGCTCATGAATGTGAGTGGCTGGAGCCACCTGGGAGCTCACCTGGGAGAGGAGAGGGGGTGCCCATCTTTCTGCCACTCAATGGTGAGAGCTGGTGATGCTTCCACTGTGCAGGGCAGCCTGACTCTCTCCCCAACATTGGCCTCCACTACTGTGGGCTCGCTCTTATCCATTTTCAGCCTGCAAAGTTCACAAGCACAGCAGAAGATGTAGAAACTTCCTTGCTCAGCATTTGACCTTCAGCATGAGGCTTTACCAATCACAGGCCTTATTTTTTGCCTCCAATGGCAAAGGGAGGTCTCTGTACTCCCATGAGAGTTCTATGCTTGCCATTACCAACATTCACTCCCAGCATTCAGAAAAGAACAGCCTCTATAAAATCCTGCTCCAGTTCAGCACAGCTTGGTGCTGCTCTCCCGTCAGCCAGCTTAACCTACAGGCAGCGACCCTGGTTCTTAGAGCAACCCTCTGGATAACAGCTGAGGAAGCATTAACAATGTGAATGCATGGCAAACAGTACAAAGTCCTAAACAGGGCACCGAGCAAGCTTCCCCTTAGGTGCTTATCTGGCACACAAAAATGAGCCTTTTTAGGTGTGAAGAGCCTATTGCAATCACCTGAGTGCACACAAGGTCCGGGAGCTGGTCGTCCACTTCATGCAGCAGAAAGGTTGAGGTCATGTCCTCACAACACTCATCCCCTCATGTTCTTTGCTCTCTTATAACTACGGCTAAACACTGTCTTAGAAGGGAACTAAACCATTATGTTCCCACAGTTAAATAAAACGTCATCTACCCTACCCCCATCCCGTGACCTGAATCCTTGATCTCAAAAAATAAAACCAAAGAGCCTTAATTCAATGTTCTTAATTCGGTGAATCACTTATTACTGCTTTTAGGCAGAAGCAGCTAAGGAGATTGCTGCAGAGTTCAGCAAATTGGCTGGGTTTTAGATTGTAAACTCAAAAAAAAGAAGAGATCAGATCATGGCCCTATTTAATCTGGAATCCCAACATGCTGCATTTTAAGGCAAAAGTAATTTGTCCCCCTTTATTTCTGTGGGGCTTAAAGCCAATAAAAAACTATGCAAGAAGCTACAAAATATGCCAGTACATGAGGAGACAGTTTTGAGTAAACTGGTTTGTTCACAAAATATTTAAAATTAATTAGCGGAGGCCGAAGGAACTGAAGTTTTTTCAATATACATACGTTTATATGTCTATTTTGTGCTAGTTAAGCCGCTCCTATTTGCTTTGCTTTTGTTCAGAACAGGTTTCTCTTTCTGCCTGCACTAACAAGAACAGCTAAGGATGCTGCCTCGAGACTTCTTTTGTTGGAACCCAGCTCCTTTGCTGCCAGCTTCCCTGTGCCTCTGCTCAGAGTATGCTTCTTTCAGGAGACCCTCGGGGAGGACAGAAGACAGCTTGCGACTGGGATCTTCTCCCGTTCCCGTTGTCAGCAGTTCAGTACTGCTTGCTTCCCAGCTGAGCCCTGGAACAGCTGACCCAGGACCTTTCCAGTCTTTGGCTTTTCTACATGAAGAGATGCCATATGGTTCATCAGCTGGGCACGGTGGACAAACTGTTGCTGCAGGTGAACCTACCTGTATGTGAGCTGCTGACGCACAGAGGAGCCGGCTGCCTGCACAAGCTGCCTGCCTCTGGATAACCCTTGGTGCTGCTGGTTTGCCTGGTGAAGGACCCGACCTCTCTCACCCTCTGCCAGAACAGTGCTCTGGTACTCTATTCGAAACAAAATGCCATATGTGAATAAAAGGACACTTCTTACTGTGACCTCTTGCGTAGGGTTTCTGTGAGCTTGGGAGAGCTTGCTGAACTGGAGCCAAAGAGCCCTTCAGCCATCTGCTTTTTGGCTGACTAGTGCAGCAAACCTGTGCTGTCTACTAATGAGAGTCACAGACCTGCAGGCAAGCAATTTTAGACTCCTTTTTCTCCTCTGTCAGTGAACACGTTGCAACATCCCTTAGGCCGCAGTGCCTTCTGCCCCATGTGCCATTGCTGTGACAAAGCACACTTCAGAGATTGAAGGCTACAGGGTGCCTTTCTGGCCCATCTTTTGAGACTAGTCTTTCATTTTTTTTGGTTTTGTTTCTGAAATAAGGCACATTTTTCAGAACAGGGGATTATTTGTTACCCAGCAGGACCTTTTGGGCAAAACACAAAACATAAATGCACCAGCAGTTCTGCTTTGGATCAGGAGGCAGCTGATGGCTCTCAGGGAGGAAGACATGCTTGCTGTGCCAGAAACGGGGTGGGTTACAGGCAAGCCACAACTCCACTTATGGGGTGACACTGCAGGGGAGAAAGTATTTTAGGGCTAAGGCTTTATCATGCAGCAACAGTAAAAGAGGCCCTGCTGCCTCCACACTCCCTCTTGGCAGCAGAGGAAGTTTGTTCCTGCAGCTGGCTTTATTGAGCCTGCGGTCAGTAACCATTAATGAGGAGCCCTGAGCTACCTCTCCGGTCCTGAGCAGAAGGTTATTCACCTGTGATCTGCAGCTGGATCTGCCGGCTCTCCGTCCTCCCGTCGGAAGTGCGGCACGTGTAGGTGCCAGCGTCCTGCGGCTCGATGCGGCTGATGAGCAGGGAGCTGTCGGGCTGGAGGCTGTGCCTGCAACACGTGCGGGGAGCGCTGCCCCTGCCTGGCCACCCGCAGCACCCGCCCGGGCACGGCGGCCCCGCACGCAAACCATCCCCGTGCACTGCCCTCCCTGGCTCGGGAAAACAAAGCCCTGCTGACCACAGGCGGGTCACAGGCACGGGGCATAACTACAGCAGAGAGGACGTCAGGAACAGAGGGGAAAAACTGAGATGGAAAACGGGGAACTGCTTTCAGTAACCCTCTCCCATAAGGAGGCGAACTGCCCTTCCAGGGGGGAGCTTGAGTCCCAGCGGTCGGCTGCAAACAGAAAAGCGTAACTGGGCTTTTCTTAACTGTGATTTTCGTAACACAAAGGGACTGACTGGCTCCAGACTCTTGCTGGAAACAGACTTCTCAAGAAAAACAGGTTTAAAAGTAGTTTAAAAAAAAAAAAAAAAGTGCCAGAAATTTCCAGCCAGAGGAACTCTGGGTTATTAGGCTGCTAGTTTCACCCCCAACTACTGGCTTAGTGCTGCCCCAGGATGAACCCAAGAGAAGCAATATTTTTCTGCATCACTACCCACATCAGCTTCCACCAGTGCCTTCCACCAGAGTTATGGGACAGCACTTGCTCTGCCCCATAACTCTAACCAACACCTCATTACTGGTGCAGACTGTACCTGTTTCTGCTATGCACAGAGCAGGTGGACAAATCCTGCCCTTAGATGAACACAGGGGCTTCTTTATTTCTTGGGGAAAAAAAAAAAAGAGTGCTGGCTGTGGCTGGTATAGTGTTAATTTTCTTCACAGTAGCTGGTATGTGGCTGTGTTTTGGATTTGTGCTGAAAACATCATTGATGTTTTCACTACTGCTGGTGGGAAGTGTTTACACCAAGCCAAGGCCTTTTCTGCTTCTCGCCCCACCCGCCAGTGGGCTGCGGGTGCACAAGAAGCTGGGAGGGGACACAGCTGGGACAGCTGACCCTGACAGACCACAGGGATATTCCATACCATATGGCAACATGCTCAGCATGTAAAGCTGGGGAAAGGAGGAGGAGGCGGGGGGGGGGAGTTCAGAGTGATGGCGTTTGTCTTCCCAAGTCACTGTTACATGTGATGGGGTCCTGCTTCCCTGGAGACAGCTGAACACCTGCCTGCCTGTGGGAAGTGATGAATGAATTCCTTGTTTTGCTTTGCTTGCACCCACAGCTTTTGTTTTATCTTTTAAACTATCTTTATTTCAGTCCATGGATTTTCTCAGTTTTGCCCTTCTGATTCTCTCTCCCATCCCACCAGGGCTGAGTGAGCGGCTCTGAGGGGCTGAATTGCCAGCTGGGGTGAAACCATGCCAGTCGTTTTTGGGCTGCATATTTGGCACTCTGCCCAGCAAGGAGCCCATCTGCTCTACAATGAAGGGAGCTGAGCTCACCTGTCAGAGGAGACCGGTCGGCTGTTCTTCATCCACTCCACTCTGGAGAGTGGGGATATGCCTGTCTTGCAGACCAGCTGGAGGTTTTGTCCTACAACTGCTGTCACAAGAGAGGGCTTGGCTTCCTCCAGCATTGTTCTGAAAGAGAAAGTGATTCCATTGGCACTTCTGCTGCCCTCCTCACCTCTGTGTCCTCTCATGTGACTCCGGATGAATTACAAACACAAGGCAAAGCAGGACCAGCTGCCCATTCAGCTTTGAGCACATGCCCTGGGCAACAAGGAGCCCTCTCCTATACAGCAAGGACTGCTCTGGACAGACTGAATGCTACAATATCTCCTGGAGGAAAGCCCTGTAACCCCTCTCTTCTGAAGGAACAAGGTTCAGCTCAGCAGACACACAGATCCAGTGCAGACGTGTTTAGATCTAGCTCTACACACTCCTGATTTTCAGGGTAACACTGTCTGAATCTTGACCCAAAGTCTGCATCTTAAAAGTCTTCCCCTAGAACAACCCACTGCTGCTCCATGCAGTGCTGAGATAAAGGCTCTGAAGTCAGAGAATCAGCTAAATTTGTTGGTCAGAAGAAGAAAAACACCTATGGATTCTCATTTACAGTGTAAGAAGGCCTCCCAGACAGACACCCCAGGATTCTGCAGTCTTTTCACACATCATACTTCAGTGCTGTCAGAGACTAGGGAGTGTGTGAGGAAAGAGAAGGCAGGTAATGCCAGGACCTAAATAACAGTGACTTGATTTACCAAGGGGCCACATGTGTACCTAATCCATCACATGGTATTCCCAGTTAGCTGGTCCCAGATGGGACAACATTTTCACTCCAGTGAAAGCTGCACTGACGCTTCACAATGAGCTGGCAGAACAGGGGGGAAGGGTGAGTGGAAATCATCACCTGTGTAGAGCCTGTGCTGGGAACAAGTCTGCAGACTCCTGGTGCCCAAATCCCTCTGTCACGGAAACATGTGCTCCGAAAGCTTCACGCCACTGCTTGCCTTCCCGGGGCAGCACCTGCTGGCCGCTGCTGCTCTGCCTGCCCGAGGGCCCAGGCGTGGCTGTTTCCCAGGAGCGCAGCGGGCCCGGGCTGTCCAGTCTGCTTTGCTGGGCGTCCCAGCGCTGGCTATCCAGCACGCCAGTCCTTGGCAAGGCCTCTGGCAGCACGTCCCTCCTCCAGCTGTGGCTGTCTTGCGTGGGGAGCGAAGCCCCGTAGGTTCTTCCGTCCTGGCTGTGACTTGCGGTCTCTCTTGTGGCTGATTGCTGCTGACTCTGAGCACGTCCTGTGTGAGAATCGGAGCCAGTCTGCCGGTGCTGCAGAGCTCCTGTGCCAGGAGAGGGCTGGAGCTCCAGATGACCGACCCCCACAGAGCTGTGGCACGCTCTCATGCACTCCTCCTCCGAGGCAAAGCTGTTTTTATTGCCGTGACAGCCGCCATACCAAAACCGGTTGCACTTGCCCACAACTGCCACAAAGTACCAGCGAGTGGTCCAGTCGGTGCAGGGGCCGTGGGCACTGGGCAGCAGGCACGGGACAGGGTACGCTACCAAAAAGAGTGGAACAGAGGGAGATGTGAGGGTCACAAAGCACAAAGGCCCAGGGGCTTCAAGCCACCTACCCAGATGATTTGTCTGATGGCCCTGTGGGCAGAGGGCAAGTGGGAAAGTAGGACACCTAGGTGTCCTACCCAGCTGTGCTTTGAAACTGAGAAACTGCTCACACATTTCTTTTTGCCTCAGTTGGAAGGACCATCCTTGGAGATATTTCTGAATCTAGATACTAGACAGATGCTTTACAGCCTTACTTGGAGAATTATGCAACTGCAAAGGAGGCTCTGGGGTTTTCTCTCCTGCAAGGGACACATGGCTGCCATTTGCACATTTCCAGCCCACAAAGCAAGCGTCTTAGACCCAGCTGTGAAGAAGACTCGTGCATTACAGAATACCCCTGGCACACTGATACAAAGAGGAGCATGGCCCAAGGTGTCTGCAAACTCAGAGCCACGGGTGTCACAGCCAACATGCTGACAAACACTGCATACAGGTCTTCGGCTGCAAGGTGCTTTGTCAAGCTGTGGCTCAGCTGAGAGGATCCAGGGGGCTTTCCCCTTCCCCAAGGCTGCACCACGAGGATGGCCACCAAGCAATCTCTGTACTGCAGCAGGAGGGCAAGGCCCTGCAGCAGCAATGTGCCTGCAGAGGGTACAGCTGGGCACTAAAGGAGCAGAGATGCTTTTGCCCAGCAACCTTCAAGTCCTCGTAGCGCAGCAGGCACCGGATTGAATTTTGCTGGCTGAGGGCATCCATGCAGCTCTGAGCAACCCCTCCTTCTCCATGTGGTTCTCATTCCTCCCCTGTCCACAGGCTGTCTAAAGGCTGAGCACTGTCCTGAATCCTCAGGAGATCTCTACTCCTCCTAAACCTGGGTAATTCGTTAGGAGTCTTCAGGCTGCATCAGAATGTCTTCTCAGGGACAAACAACTCCTGAGTAGTCCTACAGACTGATAGAGGTCACACAAACACACTTCTGTCCAGCCATCAGCAGAGGACAACAAGAATTTCTGCGGCAGCTGGCAGAGCTGAATCCTCAGGCTGCTTTTCTACACTCCCTCCAAGCTTCTGCTGCCCCAACCACCAGGTAGAAATTCTCATCAGAGAGATTATTTACTACATTTTACAGAGAGCAGAGCCTTTGCACAGGAAATTCCTATATGCTCCCGGACTCCTTGTGTGTTTCTAAGGCAATAAGCCGAAGCATCACTTACGGTAGCTGGGCCTATTGAGACATCCTTCCCCTCGAGGACCTGAGGCGGAGGCGACATCGTCAAAACAGCAGCCGTACACGGAGCCGCGGCACTCGCCCGAGGGGTGCTGCTGGGACAAGGCCTGGCTTGCCTTGGAGACAAGAACGGAAAGCCAGGGGTTATCCTCACACATGAGGACAGCAGCACATGCAAGGCACCGTGTGCAAGCTGTCAGCTGCACACGGCCAGCTGTTAGAGGCACCACTGTTTGCTTGTTTGCCTCCTAGAGGCTTTTGTCCTGGGAAGGGGTGGGAAACTTGGCTGTCAGCCACGAAGCCAGGGCTGCACTTCTCTGCAAGGCACGCCTAAGCAGCCCAGCAGCAGGCCACTTCTTACTGCTGCTGCCAGCAAGCACCCCAACCTATGGGAGGGATCACCTCCCCACCTTGAATTAATCTGAAGAGTTAACAAACAGAAGCAATTAATAGAAGCTATGTTTTTCCCATTTTTTTTTCCCTAGAAACTGGATATCAATTTTCTGACCGACAGAAATTTGGTTACTCGGGATTATTCAATCAGCTCTACATAGGATGGCCTTCTACTTCTCAGACATCTCCCCACCACCTGCTCTGTACCCTGCTTGTAGAGGATTGCACACTGAACAGGAGCAAGGTGGGCTAAAGGGCTTGATGCCATGCCTGGAGTATTGGTTCCTCAGCATTACTGGCAGAGATGAAGCCCAACAGAATCCACAATGTGAGTCAGCAGGGTCAAATCTAAATCTTTGATCATCTCCTAAAATGCAAAGAGCTTTTGTACTTACTGCTGGAGTGGTCGCAGTGGGATGCTTTTGTCTCGTTTGAATGTCACGGTAGCGTTGCGGGCATCCAACGTTGTTTGGACCCTGGGCAGCCGATACTCCATCAGGGCAGCAGCCATACCTACAGACAGAAGGGCTGCAGTAATACCTGATCTGCCTGGCCAACAGGCATGGGCTACAAGATTCAGGAAGCCCCCAGGAAAGGCAATGCCTCCCTGCTCAGGCCTATCTACTTCCAGCTACCTGTTTTGGTGGCAGGTGCTGGTAGGGCAACCTCTCCCCAGAGGGCCCGATGCCAGAGTGTGCCCATCTGGACAGCAGCCGTGTGGGCTCTGGTGGCAGTCCTGGGAGCCAGACCCTGCAGCGGGCTCCTGAGAGAAGCTGAGCCGATGGGAACCTGGCGAGCGGGACTGGGGCTCCCAGCGGACAGGAAGCAAATTGATGCTGTGGTCTTTGGTGGATGGGGTGTGCTGATTCCCTGAAGTACTATGGATCATGGTGTTCCCGGGGTGCATCCTTCCATCATCAGAATCTGGGGAGAGAACTCAAAGTATGCAGGTAAGCGTGAAAATCTGGTCAGCTTTCCTCCTCTCTCCTCTCTTTCACCTGCCCAAGGCCACCTGGCTGCATTTTCTGCATCATATCTAGAGGTGTCTTCTGGCCCACCCTTCCTGATCTGGCTGAGGTACTTTGCTCATTGCCTTGACCGTTCTTCCTGGTGTCCCATGAGAAACCACCTGTCACATTGCTGTGGTCCCTTCACATCATCCTTTCTTGTTCCTATAATCTGCTTTGGGCATCATTTCTTCCAGCCAGCACTTAAGTCATGCTGACAGAACCTGGGATCCGTGTACTGTACAGAGTCTTCTGCATGGATAGATTCAAATACTGCTCACTGTTGGTGTTAAAGAATCTACATTTTGTCCCTGGCTCTTTGAGTTTCTAGGAGCCCATGAAAAAAAAAGAGAGAAACGAAGAAAAGAACGATCCCTCTCCCTACCACACCCTATTCCAAGTACCCCATCATCAAACCCCGAATGAAAAAAATTCTTCTAAACCTGGAGCAGGGCTGTTTGGGTTGTAACGCGTCAGCAAGGACTGGCGAGTGGCATCATATCCCGTAGTGTCCTGCATGCTGGGGACCTCTGCAAAGAGACACATACACAAAATGGGTGCAGTTAGTCCAGCCCTGTGCTCTAATAATTGCAAATACATCCAGCAGTCAGCAGGAGACAAAAGCTGATGAAAATGTTCCCGTTCCTCTTGTGGAACAGCTGCTGAGCAGCAATTGGATTCGATTGGATTGTCAGGGCAAGCGACCTACAACGGGCAGGCAGACAAAAGTCAGCATTGCAGCTCTGACATGGAGAATAGACAGAGAAGAAGCAAAATGTTCTGAAGAGCCGTGACTCCTTTAGAACCAGTCCACAGAGGGATGAGAGTTGGCTATAGTTTTTACTGAGCCTGCCCATGTTACCATCCTTCTGGACTGGGAGTTCTGGGATCAGTCTGCAGCACACACTGCATGAGCCATCATGGAATATTGGATTCAGAATGGACACACGCCAATGTTGTTCCCAAGCCTGTTGCATACATTTCGAACAGCATAGGTACTAGGACTCTGAAGATGCTTTGTGCACACAACCTTGGCAAATTCACAGGATGGAGACAGACAGGCAAAAAGCTGAGAACATAAGCTGGTGCAGAGCTGGTAATTTCTACCCCTAAGGAGAAGCATGTTGGGAAAAGCAGGGTGTGCAGCAATACCACTCACGCTGTGGCAGGTAGCAGGGCTGTGTGTTGCAGCTTCCCAGGGTGGCTGGTTTCTGTGGCTGGATGGCTTTGCACGTCTCAGGACTGTAGAATTTGGAGTCGCCGTCAGCACAGATGACCTGGCGCGTCCGGATGCCTGAATCGCAGCTCTTGGAACACTTGGGCACAGAGACAAGGCAGTGAGCAGGCAGCAAAGGTGAATGCAGAAACCCCACAGACCACAATTGGGGAACAGCTGCATGATTAGCTGCAGGCTGAGCACAGCTTCCTTCACTAAGGCAAAGCAAACAATATTTCAGCTGGAATCATCTGAACAATTAGAAAACCATACTTCAAACCATTTAACCAGATGTTCCACCCAGCCCTGAAGCATTAGGCTCTGTGCCACTCAGCCTGTAACGTCCAGATGAACTGCTGTTATCCACAGTGGTGTGTCAGGGAGCTGGAGAGAATCATTTCAGCCTGAAGGCATAAAGGCACCTCAATTCTCTGGGGATCCACCAGCTGCGAGTGGGTCAGTTTGCGTTCAAGAACAACAAATTACTACTGGAAAGCAAATGAGTGGCTTTCTTGTAAGCAGCTAACTGGAGTTTGCCTCACTGGAAGCTGTGGATGAGAGGGAGCAGCAGAGGAGGGGATAGCATGAGGTGTCTGTGCTACCCACATGGCTCATGGCAAGCTCTGTAAACATTAGGAGAGTATTTATTTCTAATTCAGAGAGGCAGATAGGAGACCTTCTGATATGAGAAAGTCAGGAGAAAGATCAGATTAAGTTTGAAACTTCTTTAGTTGTAGCTAAAACTTGGCCCATATTTCATGAAGAAGCAGATGTAGCATGTTTTAGCTCAGAACAATCTGGTCTGGCTAGCACAGAAGCGAAAAAGTGTGTTTGGAAGTCACCTGATGCAGTGGATCTACCCGTATCTTTACCCCCTTGACACTTTTCCCAGGTTGAACACAGTCTGGCTTCCACCACAAAGATGGGATTAATCCATCTAAAGCACAGTTTATCTGAATAATTACAAAAATGTACTTTAACGCATATCACCAAGTGCAATGACCAGTTCTGAAGCCTAGAGCTCTAAGCCACATTTGGCCAGAGAGCTGTTCTGCTGATCACAGCGATGGAGCAAAGAATTGGGAATAAGCAGCAAGAGTGGATTGTTTCAGCTTATTGGCTGCATTTTGCCACTGTCACTGAAAGAGTAATCTCTCCTCAGAAGGATTTATTTTTGTAGCAGCTGCACACAAAGTGGGCATGAGATTAACTGGAGCATTACTAGTGCCAGTTACAACTCAGCTGTGAGCCAAGGGGCTGGTAATGAAGCAGTCCTTACTCCCAGCTCAGCCAATGAGCAGACTGCACGGATCAAAGCTTGTTTGTGAGAAGCACAGCAATACAATCAGTAATTTCCGAGCCAGGACAGCGAGGTGCTCACCAGACCCCAGTCTCCAACGTGCCAACCGATTTCCTGGATGCAGTTCTCCTTAAGGCAGGGCTGGGTGGCTGATGGCTTTGGCTCCATTAGACAAGCGAAGTCCTGAGCCTGAGCGCCCTGCTGTGTCCTGCAGGTGACAGTCCGGGTCTGCACTCCTTCCCCACAGCTGGCTGAGCACTGCAGAAAGGGGCCCAACAATTACAAAGAAGCACCTGGTTTCCTCTTGCAGGCTGGGCTCCCTATCATTAGAGCAGAGCACCATTTTGAGACTGCCTGAAACAACCAGCTGTCATTAAAATAGTTTTCTGGGGTTGGAGTTAGCAGAGTAGCTGTTTATGCAGTAGAGGAGACGATAAGGCATGGGAGCATTGGATAAGGTCTGGGAGATCTGGAGCTCACTGGATGACTTTGGCCTACTCGTATAATTACTCTTGATCTCTCCCCAAAGGAGTTGGGAGGGTGAATTTAGAAAAATATCAACACTGCAGAATAGACTGAGAACAAAACATGGTAGAAAATATCTGGACACTCATATTATTTACGTCTGATTAAAACCAATGCAAGGTAAAGAATTTCAGGGAAGGTAAAAGGTTAGGTAAGTTCTTATATTGCTCATGTCTTTTGCTTGAAGACCTTGTGCTCCATTTTTAAGTGTGGAGCTGTGACAACTTCTATACTAGTAACTAGTTTGTGACATTTTCAAAGCCCTCTTAAATTCACAGTGGTGTTTCCTGGAATCCAACCTACTTCTACATGAATTACCAAGGTGTGTTACAAAGAGCATTAACTTGGGGACAATATGAATCACTTCAGATGAGCTTCCCAGCTGAGTTTCAACCATTCATTTACCAGAGCAACCTTTTATCTCTGAGAGTACACAAAACACAGTTGCTTCTGAGAATCCTGGAATGAATCACTCAGGTGTCAGTTTGTAAGAACATGACCCTTGGTGCCTTCCCTAAATGGCACTCTTACTCCACAACCCCAAAGTCACACCTCTCATCTCACAAGTGGTGGGGAAAGAGGGGATGGAAGGACTTTAGGACTTTCCAGTCTAGGTGATCATGCCTCAAAGCTGCATTTTGTGCTGTTGCACAACTCAAGCTAAGTACAACCACAAGATTGCAAATCAAATGTTGCAAGCATGCGTGTACTTCTTCTAATAGAGGAAAACTCACTTGTACTTTAGGGACTGGGTAGACATTCCCTTTACTTTCCAAGCCCTTGGAATGTAAGATGCCTTCTAAAAGCCTGTCTGGCTGCACTGAGCACACACAGTTTGAGCTGTTTCCACTCCTGCAGATAAAAATGCACACAAGCATCAAAAATGCACCGTGTGGCTGTATTTGGAGAAGCCCTGTGCAGGCACACAGCAAACAGCAGGTCACCAGTGTTTCGAGAGTGCTGCTGTCCTGGGGTGGTGATGCGAGGCAGCAAAATACATGGAAGTAACCAGCCCAGGCAGAAGCCATGAGCTCCTGTTTCAGAGAGGACGCTGTGCTACTGCACATCCTCAGCTGAAGGACAGAAGCTCTCCTGCCGATGCTTCGCCTTCATCAGGCCTGGCTCAGAAACCAAGCCAGTGCCTGGTGGGGGGTGCCTGAGAAAAGCACAGCAGCGGAGAAAGGATTGGCTGACCAGAGAAGAGAGAACGTGCAATGGGAAGAGCAGAGGTGCAGGGGCACGCGCAGGTTTGAGGGATAGGGGTGTGTTCGTAGGAGGGCATCGGAGGGATGCAGGGACAAGTTCTACACCTCTGCACGCCACCAGGGACCACAGGCCATGCAGGGACGCACGCTTTTTGCAGCCCCAGAATAGGAGCCTGGCTCTTTCTCCCTAAGCTTTGGCAGATGCTCCTCCAGTAGGTGCCAGGAGGCTGTTGCCTGCGCAGGGGCACTGACCTGGGACCAGGGCCCCGTGCTCCAGGTGGCACACGGCCGGACGTCGCAGGGCTGGCTGCGGCGCGGCTGCTGGGCGAAGGCCATGCACTCGGCGTCATCCAGCACCCCCTGCGGGCTCTGGCCGTCGAACGCCACGCAGTACACCGAGCGAGTCTGCGTGCCCCCGCCACAGGTGGCTGAGCACGGTCCCCACTCTCCCGTTTTCCACCTGCAGGTCGCAGAACCAAGCACAAAAAAAAAAAAAAAAAAAAAAGAGAAAAAAAAAAAAAAAAAAGTAAGCCCAGCCAAACTGCCTGGAGGCACGGAAGAGTCAGTGCCACATCCCTGCAGCAGAAATCAAACAGGGATGATGTTCCCTTTGCAGAATAGAATCAGAGGCGAGTACCCATTTGACCAAGCGTGCCTGGCTTAATTGGCAATGCAGAGCATTAGTCCTACTCCAGAGACATATCTCCAGCTACAAAACACTTGTTTCT
Organism: Tichodroma muraria; assembly: GCA_013390105.1. NCBI lineage: Eukaryota > Metazoa > Chordata > Aves > Passeriformes > Sittidae > Tichodroma > Tichodroma muraria. The sequence goes on along the minus strand of WAAG01047998.1, from coordinate 19,867 downwards.
CTGGAAATGCAGAGCTCTCCCAGAAGGGGAAGATCTCTCTCCATGGCTTTTGGTCTCCTGATGTCTGCAAAAATGTCATGCCTGGAATAGAACATCAATAAAAAGGAGAGAAAAAGCTCAAAGAAAACAACCCAGATCAGCCAAAAGAAAAGCTACCACAAGAGCATAATCCACACATTACACTCCAGACATTATCAGAAACAGTAAAACCAAGCCAAGTCCTCACTCTGACCGCAAACCATGCCAGACACTCTCAGAAGTGCTTAACTTTTCACTGACAGTCAGTATAAAACTGGTTTATTCCTCCCATCAGTCAAATTCTCTAACTGCAGCACACATACAAAAAGCCCGCAAAAATGTAAATAGATTTTTTCCTGTCTTTGGTTGCTGAAGCTGCTGCAGAAATGATACACCCTTGCTAACAAGGGGAATGTCCACAAAACAATCTGGCTAGATACTAAAATCTCTGCCCATGGCCACTCCAGCTTCTCAGAGCTAGCTGGGAAGCTGAAAGCACAGCTTGGATGGCCTGGCTTCAGGCACAATATGATGTTTCATCCCCAAATCCAGCATGCAGTGCAGTCCAAAGGCACTGGTTGTGGAGGGGGAGCATCACAGTGATCTGCTTGCCAGCTGCTATATCCCCTTATAGCCAGGTAAGGCTCAGCCAGGGACTGAAAGCAGTTAATGTTTTCTGAAAGCAGTTAATGTTTTCTCCCCCAGAATTCCAGCCACTTCCCTAGCCTGACCCTTGCCACCCCTTAACAAAGTTTCAGCCAGCCAGTTCACATTCACATCCTAACAGGATTCCACAGTAGACTCAGCTCCTAAACACACCCTTCTTTATTGCTAAAGATGCACATGTCAACCCAAAACTGAATGGCCTTCACTATAAAATGTTTCCTTTGGAAAGGGAACAAATACATTCCGTAGAAGCCATTTACAATGGCGTGGTTGCAGGGCTTATAACATATTATTCATCAAGTTTTTTCAAAAGCTCCGGTGGGAATAACTCCCCCCCAACTACTGCATTCTGCCTCCTGTAAAGCAAATGTACAGTTTTGGAAAGGCTGTATCAATCAGATGGGATCACCTACAGCTTCGTTCAATTGCAGCTCAAGACTTCTCTGACGCTTGTTTCATTTCCTTTGTAAGACAAGGTCAACCATAAGGCTGGGACCCTCATCAGAGGACAAAAATCACCAGTCCTAAGCTATTAGCAGCTTGCTGGGGGACAACTGTTTTGCTCTTGATACTTTTAACTTCTCATATCTCAGTGCAGATTATTGTATCTGTCACATCCTTCTACTCATCATACCTTACAGACTCTTTTCTGCCTGCTATAGGGCCCATGCCAAAAAAGAAGAGCTTTTAAGAAACTCTGAATCTTTCTCTATGCCATGCTGGCCAATGTTACAAGTGCCCAAACAATCATGCTGTCTTTTCATTTATGTTCTTTAACTTATCTTGATAAATAAATTAAAAAAAAAAAAAATCTTCCAGAACTTCTTTACCCTGATTCCAGAGAAAACATGAGAATAAGCAGCCAGAAGCTATGAAGAAATCGTCCCCTTCTCAGTCCCCTAAGAATCAAGTTACCAGAGGCACGTGCAGCCACCTAAGCAAAGCTGCCAGCCAGCATCCTCCACCACCATTTTCACTGGCAAGCATCAAAAGCAAAGCAACACCCACTTCTACCACCAGTGCCTAAGAGGAAAGCTCCCACGGACTTCAGTGGACAACTAGGTGGAGAGCAGAAGAGAGCAGCTGCCTTCCTGTGCTTTCTGTAACTTCCCTCTCCTTGTTACCTCTTCATCTGAGAGCTCCGTGCGCCGCTGTGACTCCAGGCTTGCGGCAGGTAGATGTAAGAAGTCCTTTATATACAGAACAAAGGTTTTAAAGAACTTAAAACAAGTAGCTACAGGCTAACATGTATTCAGAAATGCTCCCAGGTGCCCTCTCACGCACACCAGTGCTCTGAGAGGCCTCCCCTGGTACACAGATACACAGCTAATGCTCATGTTATGGCTCTGGATGCTCAGAAAGAGCCAAGTGAAGCCAGCTGTAGGGGGCAAAGTGGAAATGGCTGGGTGAAGGGGTTTTAAAATGCTGGAGAATTAAAAGGCTCCTTTTTAAGAGAACAGACACCAGGAATGCAGAAATGACATAAAATGCCACCAGCTCAGACTCTCTAGGCTCCAGCTCAAGAGAAGAAAAAGCAGAGAATCTGTTTCATATCTCCTACATGGGCTAGACAACTGTCTTCCACAAACCTATTTTGGAAGACAAATTTAATTGGTCTATAAAATGAACAGGATTTATTAAGCCCTTTCCTTGTGCACACAGAAATGCTCATCACTCATCACTGTGTTATCATCCCAATCTTTTGTCTTTGACCTTCTCTTAGAAAACACCTCCTTGGAGAGAACCATGCTGGAGGGCAGAAGTGAGAGGGTCACTATTTTCTCGGTTCCAAAAAGAACCTCAGGAAGAAGTCAGACCCCAGAAGAAGGAAAGAAATGGTACCGTTTTGTCTGGGGACAAGGCTGATGACCACACGTCCGGTTGTTGTCTGGTTGTGGTTTATTCCTGCACATATAGTCCGGATAAATTTCATTGTCTATGGTACAAAACACCAAGCGGGATTGGAAACCTGGGGGACAAGCAAGAGAGTGTCTCATCAACACAAGCTACCCAGGACTAGGTTAGCAATGCACTGGGGTTGGCAAGACAAGTTTCTGAAGTCGTGTAGAATCCACACCTGTCCCAGCCATTCTGGAAAAGAGACAGGTGCAGGTCTGTCTCTCACTGTATGGACAAATGATGCCTTCCCACAGTATAGCAATCCACTGGAAGAGCAAGAGAGACAGTATAGCTCTGTGTAGCTGAGGGGACCTTTCCTATTATACTGTGGATCAAGACTCACAAGGGGAGTGCCCTCCCCGAGCCTTAAGTTGCTCATGAAGGAGCCCTGCAAGATGTGTGCAGTGTACAGCACTCCTCTGTGCTGTACACTGCTCTGGGGGTCTCCTCTTAGACTCAAAAGGTCACTCTTGTGAGGACTGGATATGGGAGTAAAACTTGCAACTCTTCATGCTTCCTACAGGGTATGAGTGCCCAGGAAAAGACAATTTTAGCATCTACAGTCACAATATGGCAAAAGCTGCCAAAATGGCCATTAGCACAGAAGCCCAGAAGAGGCTGATAAGAACTCCGTATACTAATCAGCTGGAGAGGGATTTTTTTGTTTGTTTGATTGAAGTTTTTTGGTTTGTTTTTCTCTTAAGCTTAAAATCCATAATGTTGCTCATGGAGAAATCTGTAACTGAATATGATGGGACACCCCAGGAGATCTGACAGTCCTCTCAGAGAGAGGGAATCTTCCAGGCTGTGGCAGAGGAGAATGATGTGATTCACTAATGTAGGCCAGGTCTCTCTGGAGAGGACCTCTCAAGTGGTTGAAGACTATGAAGACTTGAAGCCAATCAAAACAAAGGCTATCTATGAAGGTTCTTAACAGGTCCTAGTAATAAGTCTGAGAAGTATGGAATGGAAAATAAGAACAAGGCATGTAGGACAATCCTGTTGTGACTCCATGCATGACCCTCCCTTGACTAAGTCTTAGCAAAACCCTGCGGATCCCTGTGCTGCCTTCTGCAGGAGACTGCTGGGAAGCTGCTGCAGAGGGCAGCACACTGTCACACTGCCTGCAGGGTGTGGCTATAAACCCCGCACCAGCCACCAGGGATCAGGTCCTCTCCCCTTACCTCCTCCACATTCAGAGCTGCACTCGCTCCAGGAACTGTAGCTCCAGCTGTAACCCGAGGCCTGTCCTTGCAGGGGCAGGTAATATTCATACTGTACCCCCGTGTTTGGCTCCTGGCTGATGAGCTGCAAAAGCATGAGAGGAAATCAGGGAAATTACACTTTTCCTCTTCACAGCATTTCCCCACCGTGTCTGAGGGTTCGAGCTGATTTGCACCCCTCCCATTCAAGGAAAACTATTCTCTGTACTGGATTTTCTCCTTGCCTTCCATCGTATTCTGGAGAGCATTATTTTTCAGAGAAGGGTACATTCATCCCTCTTGGCTTTGGAAGATCCAGCTGCTCCTGTCACAGCAAGTACATTTCATGCCCTACAGCACAGTATAACTAGTAGTGTCCTGGAGTCTGTTCCTGCCCCAACACCATTTGGTGCTGACTCTTGCCTCCCTTAAAGCCAGTGCCCAAAGGAATAGGCAGGAAACCAATGCTGAGCCTTGCACTGCTCATTTCTGGGCAATAGAACCAGGGCAGCGAGAAGTGCTTTTTCTGTGGTCTAGCTTGAAAGCCCAGAGCATTGTAAGATTCCTGGGGGCCCCATCACTTCTCCAGTTTTTCCCAGCGTACTCCCACCATGCAAAGCGAGAGCAGAGAGCAGAGAGAGAGAGCTCTTCCTTCGGGGGTAAGGCACAGCCTCTCACCTCAATGACGAGGGGTTCTGTGGTGGGGCCCCGGGCATGGAGGAGCTCCGGGGCCACGTCACCCTCCGAGCCGCGGTCATAGTGCAGCACCGTGCTGGCCACCTGCAGCGCCCGGCTGAAGTCAATTGTCCAATGCCCGTTCAGGTAATACTCCCCCTGCACGTTCTTGACAGCTGGACAAACCCACATGCCAGAGAAAGGATCAGAAGAACTCCACAAAAGGTTGCCACTGTTTCCACTCAATACTGTGTCACAAGCAAATGAGGGTGACCATCATCCTCCGTCGATGCTGTCCTTCCCATATGGCTTTTTTAGCAGAAGCTGCTCCACATTCAAACAGTGGTTCTTGGCAGCTTTGCTGCCGATCAAACACTTTTTTGCTGCACAGCCAAATGCCTCCAGCATATTCCTGCCCTGCCTCTGCATTCCCCACTGTTAGTTGCTGGAGCACAGCCAACATCAGCCTCTGTCCTGCTTGCATTAAGATGTGGGACTCACACTCCACTGCCTTTACACCACTATCTGGTTCATCAGATACTCTATTCAGAAAACAAGATGTGTGCTGAATCTAGCTTTCTACACAGGAAAACATCACCAGACTGATTTGTCCTAAGCACTGAGTGATGGAACACTCAGAAAGCAGAAGAGTATTTGCTTTCTCCACTGGAATTTCCTCAGCCCTGCCCAGAAAGCTAGGCAAGGCCTTTTCTCCCTCCTTGTCTCCCTCTGCAGAATGACCAGAGTTTGAAGCTGTACAAATGCCCCAAAGAAACCTATGGAGAAAAGAAGCCCACCCCAAGCTTCTAGATGGCAGAAGTAGGTAGGGTTTGCATTCATCAAACAGAACTCGTAGCCAAATTTGGCTAGATCAGCTAGATTCCTCATAAGTTACAGGCAGGAAGTCTCAATGTGCTTTGAGTATTTTTATTCCCCATCCAACAGCAAGATCTCCACAGGAGAGAAAATGAAGTAAATGTGAAGACAGGAGTTGTGCAACACTCGTATTTCAAGGATATTCAATATTCAGATCCTGGTATTCAGTTTTTCACTCTGCCATATCAAGCCCTCAAGGTAAATGCATACTTTAAAACCAGATTCTAGCATAATGGCTGGAATCCAAATGGACTGATACACAGATTCTGACATCAATCATACCTAGGAAGTTCCTGCTGGGCTTAACCTCCTTAATTTGGATGCTTGTGGCTCCGACAGGGATAATAAAGATTTGATTGTAACCTGGAAAAAAAAAGGGGATTATTCAACATCTGACTGTGGGTGCCGTACAGCCACTCTTCTGTGCCAAAAATGCTCATGGTTTCATTTGTGCCTGAGCAACTAGATGAGCTTTTTGATGGTGACATGAAGCATTTCCATCACCACTTAACTGCATGCTGAATAACCTCTCCCCTACATTATCCACAGACCAGCCCACATGCAAAAAATTCCAATGACACCTCAAAAAAGTCCATTTTCTACATTTTGAAATCTTTGGAATTTCAGCAAGAATCATGCTGGAGTTCAACATAGACAGATGTGACCACAAGTGCAGTTGACATCTTGAAATTTTTCAAAATTGGCTAACTGCAGAAGACGCAGTCCCATTCCTAGCCCTGCACATGTCCTGGTGGGGCTGTCAAGGCACTGGACAGCCTCACGAAGGTGGTGTATGGTGATGTTACTATGGTGCATTTATGGCATCTGCTGGAGAGGACGTGGGGAAAGACATCAGCATCATGGCAAGTACTCCAGTATGGACACAGATTAAGGAAGTGATTCCCAGGAAAAGGCCAAGAGTACCTTTTCTGATGCTAAGGCAGCACACTGTACAGATATTTCAAGTGAACATCCAAGCATGCCTGTAACAATCATGTGAGCAGTGTCCCCACCAGCCCTTGTAGCAGTTGATTTTGGGTTTAACTCTCTCCTCCTCACCTGCCCAAACTACCTAGGATTATCTGTACCTTTGGGGAGGCTGGCCACATCAAAAGTGCCCTTCACACCATAGCAGGTGCTGCCATCTCCTCCACACTGCAGGCACTTGTCCTCCTTCTTGGCAGATTCCAGCATATTATCACAGCCAACGGCCTGTCAGAGCACAGGAGCATTAATAGGAATAAACTGCGATGACAGAGGGGGGACAAAAAGGCCAAATGCTGGACAGATCTATTGAGAAAGCCTGAATCTAGGGAGCCTGGAAAGTCAGGATAGGGCAGAGAAAACGACAAAACTGTTATCTACTATTTCACATCCAGAGCCAGATAAATGCTGTCCACATGCTCCTCAGTACCTTGAAACTGAGTGATTCACCTTTTCTGATGCTATTATGAGAGGTCAAGTAGGACAAAGGGAGACAACAGAAAGATTGTCAGACCCAATGATGAATGAAGGAAATACCAAGATGACTAACCTGACAAACTCCCTCTACACAGATATCTCGCTTGCCAGGTTCACAGGTAGTCCCATCCACCACTGCTTCCTTGTGCCTGTAGTAGAAGTTTTCTCCCTTGGGAATACAGTTTAACTCACACTTATTAGGTGCTGGCAGGAGAGAAAAAGGAAACATTGTATAATAGCTTGTCACTGCACCAGGAGCCCAGTTCTAGATCACAGGAGCAGAAACAGAGGGGTCTACTAATATTAAGTGGCAGATATTGAATGAATTTCTGGGTCACAAGCTGCTGGAGGCTAGAAAAATACCCTAGTAAAATCTCATTGTATGCAAATATTTCCTATGGGGACATCGGTCTAAGTGGATGTTCAGTTATTCCTTAGTAGGATTGCTCTTATGCTCCCTTGGAGAACAGGGCTTTCTAGAACAAGAACAATACAAAGTGCTGATACAGAACTGTTATTTTAACAACCAACAAAGCCCCCCTTTAAATCCATCTTAAAATCCCTCATAATTTGTTAACCAACTGTGAATGATACCATATCAAAGCTCAGAGCAAGGACCCCTGGTTCCCACACCTGCCTTCTGAGCTGGTTCCTCGAGAAAGCACAGGCAGATGAAAGAGACACATTTTCTGAATCACTCACGAATAATATACATTTGCTTCTCTTGTGCCCTGCTAATATTTTTTTGACAATATTGGAAAATCCAGCAGAACTTCTGCTCCTTTAATACTTTGGAACCTAGCTGCAACCAGTTCCAGATTTCCTGGAGCAACGTTTCTGAAGGAATGGCTTTTACAAGGGACAACTACACATTGCTGCAATGCTGTCTCCTGGCCCATACATCCAGTGTCTTCAGGACAGCAGTGCTTTGCTGCTGGCAAGATTTTTTCCATGCCACCTCCTGCCCCCAACTCCAACTAAGGAAGTACCCTGCAAGGATACTGCAGTAAAAAACATTACGATCACTTCAAAACATACTGTTGATAGGTAGCGATGAAGTGCAACCCCCACATGTTTATCATTACCTCCATAATATGGAAGCCACTTATATTTCTTGCCTTGGAATTCTGTCCCATCAAACTCTGCACACTGCTCTGCCCGGAAATCTCGGGAGCCTTCTGGGCAGTTCTGTTTGGAAGAGAAAATGTTTGTTTTGGAGTATTATAAAAAAGGGGGGAAATAAAATATACAATAAAAATCTGTGGTTTATTCTTATTCCTCCCCTTTAAATTGGGGCATAATTTCAATATACTTTTGAATGGATACTGTTAATGAACTGCATCCACCAGTGACATCAAAGAAACAGGAACTAATAATCACGTCTTATTTCTGAACACGAATTTGTTCAGAAAAATTTCCCAGGTGTTTGTCTGGGAAAAAGGAGCAACAGGCAAGAAAAACTAAAACCAGAGCACTATACCTGAACATTACATGACTGATAGCTTCGTGTTGGTCCCACACAACTGGAAGGACCTTCTGTCCTGGAAGACAGAAAAAATACATTGAGTTCTCTGAAGAATACACATGCAAGAAGTCATCTCATGGCAGATTTTACAAATCACCTTCACACTGAGCATATCAACCTCACAGAGTTCCCTGAAATGGCAAAATAACTAAAATGCACTTCTTCACCACTAAAGCAAGCTGGCATTTTCTCGTGGTGTTTTACGCTATGGTTTGTGCTCTGGCATGAATGAGACACACACCATGAACAACTGCAGTACAGCTCTTCAGGGTCATGTTTCAACTAAGTAATGGAAGCTGAGATTTTACTCCATCGTCCACCAGCAAAGGGTCGAGGTGTTCCATACAAGAAACAAGTTATGAGCAGCACTAAGATAGTGGCCAATTCAGAATATCTTTGTGCATCATTTATCTTATTTTTTTTTGTGCACAATAGGTCCCTTATTAGGAAGGGCTATATATGCCTATGGAAAGTGTGCAACACCCTTAGTCCAGTTAAATGACCCCAGCTGAGAATTATGGAGAGTAACAATTGATCTAAAAAGCCAATCAGTGCCTAACACCTCAGTGTTCCTAAAATGGAGAGACAGGCCTCTAGAGATTCTGGCAGGTATAAAGCATATGGGCAGCCTTGAAAAGAGACCCTTCTGTATTCTGGTGGGAAGCAGCAGCTTCATAGCTCTGGCTTCTTCTATTACAAAACCTCCTCTCACTTCTCTAAACAGAGAGAGGCTGTTTTTTTCAGGATATTATTGAGAGTCTGGTGTTTTTTTCCTCCTTTGCTTTGTTTTCACTCACAACAGGATCTCCAAGGTTTATCATTCCCAACAGGTGCAGTACCAGTCATCATCCTCATTAGGATACAGCTAACCCGGCCGCAAATAAGGTGGTACAGCATTAACAGTGCTTGAGCCAAATTCACTCTTTCATTTCTTCTGGGGCAATTTACTGTCCTGGGAATCATAAACCTGAGGAAACCTCAGCACTGTCACCAGCTCTCAGGAGAGAAATCAACTGCTCTGGCCTGTTCTCCACCTCCCTCAGGGCTTGCCACACTAGACCTGATTGAGCAGCTGCTACCATGCCAATCCCCTGATTGCACAGCCTCAAATCTCACAGAGAAACAGCTGTGCTCTATCAAAGGAGACAAAGCAAGCATGTGTTGAAGAGGGCACTACCAAAAACAGCAGTGACAAGACTGAAACTGAGGTTCATCTCAAAGTGGACTCATTCCCCTGGGATCAAACACTAAGTCATTTTTTTTTTCTGGACGTACATTGGAACATAACTGCAGGAGCTCTGTAACAGCACAACATATTTAAAGAAAAAAAAAAAAAGGAGGTTAGCCCTCACCTTTGGGAATAGCAGCGCCGTTGCCGAAAGCTGACTCCACCACCACAGCTCCGACTGCACTTGCTCCATTCACCCCAGCTCCCCCAGACATCAACCTGCCGCTTCATCCGGCGGCCCTGGAAATAAAAAACCCACAGACATAGCAAAGAGACATGCCAACACAGGGGGAAAAAAAAATAGGAAATGAAGCAGAGATCCTGTGTGTTCTCTTGCAAAAAAGGCTGTCTTGCTGTGCTGTATTCCTTACATGAAAAGTGGCATACAGTAATCCATCAGAAAGATCAGGTCTCTAGTATCTAGGAGTATTAGGTTCCCGAAGCCCATACAGCACATCCAGCTTCATAATCTCTCTTAACTGCTACTGTTTGTCTATTCATAGAATTTCAGCACTTTTGAATAACAGTCTAAAAGAGGATAACATCTTCATCTCAGCAAGGCAGCAAAGGCAAACCATTACTTCAGGGACTCTGAGCGCTGTCACTCCACACCAGATAAATAGAGCCACTTAAACCCAAATCCTTGGCTCCAAGTCCAATACTTAAGAAAAGTAAAGGAAGCAGAAAGAAAAGCCCCAGAACACACTTTTTACTGCAACAGAATTCCATATATGGACCTTTATTCCCCTTACCCAACAGTGTCCAATGATGATGTCATAGTCTGGGCCATCGTTAGCAAAACCCTTATTAATTTTGTATTTAGAAAGTCAGATACTTACATTAAGAGAAATAACCATGATAATATAGACAAAAATTCACAAGTGTGATGGAACCAACCAAAATACATTGTCTTGGAAATACATGAAACATCGTATTATCAGAAAAAAAAGGCCTTCTGCAGCTAATGGGATCCACATACAGCAGGACATGTGTGGTTAGTGGGAAGAATGGCAATACCTTTAGGAAAAAAATTAATATTTGCAAGATGCAGTAGAATTAATTCTGCTTGAAAAAAGAAGGTAAGTGCAAGGTTACGTGGTGAGTGACACTGTAAAAACAGGGTTTGCTGTGTAGCTGCACCTGTAGGGCAGTTTATGTACACAGTTGTACCACTGAGAAGGTAGTGCAGGCCAGTTGGGCACTGAGACATTTACTGTAGTGGAGAGTGGGTAGGCAGAAAAAGAAAAGGTAAAAAATTATTGTGATGTGATCTAACTTGCCTCCACACACAAGCATCCAAGCCTCTGCTAGAAATGGGAGCTAGTCTAATAAATCATCCAGTGAATCCAGCTCAGGCAAGATGCATGGGTTAATCCTCCCTTGTCATTTAGACAGGTTTTACAGTTTCCCGCACACACTCTCTGCCTTACTGCATGTCCAAGTTACAGTCTTGTTTCTTTACTTCACCCTCTTTTAAGGAATAATTCCCTCCTGCTGGCAGAGCAGCAGTCAGAAATATTAGCCAATCATTTCTATGCATTTACTACCAAATTACCCACAACTATCTAGCTACAGAGTCACCCCAAATTATTACCTATATTTCTTTAATGTGAAACGCTTTTTTCCTAGCCCAGCTACTTACTTTTCTTCACACAAGTCCCAATTTTTTCTAATACCTCTGGTTCAGACTAACTCTGTTTGCCCTGTTCATTCAGTGGCACTGCCCAGGTTACAGCCACTTCTACATAGCTCCTCTTGGCCAAGTCAACATCTCCCTGACCCTGTGCCAAACCCTTCTCCCACTCTTTCACTCCAGATATTCAGCTCACTGTTTGTCTTCTGCATTCTCATTTGCCTTTCTGGGCATAATCCCAACAATAGAGTTTCAGCTTTCAGCAAGGTTTTTTCAGCAATCTTATTTTCCCAAGTTTTTCTTTCAGACACCTAATTCCTCCCCCTGTAATCCCTCCTCCCTTGCCCTCAAAAGAATAAAATATGCTACCACTCTGTTTCTCAGCAGCCTTATTCCTCTGTATCAACTGACTGATTTAGGAGCAGTATTAGCTCACCCTGGAAACAAGGGACCTTTCAGTCAGCATAAGGGAGAAGGAAACATGTAGATAAAAATCCAAAGGAAGAGCATTTGAAAGTCAGATTACTGGAAGGCAATTAGGATAGAAAGCCCTTCCTTGACTCACATCACCCTGATAAATATTCCAATATCCCTCCTACAGAACTAGCATTATTTATTCCTTCTATAGAGAGTAAAATCTGCAGGGACTCTTTGTTGTAAGGCTTATGCATCCAGAGTACAGGAACAATAATTTTTCTCAGTATCACTCCATTTATGTACACCCCAAAAGAAGCATCGGACAAAAGAATCCTCCCAAAGCTGTTGAGTGTCAGAGAAACATTTTAATAGGGGCCCAGCTCCCATATTTGGAAATCTGTGTATGGTCTTCATTACTTCAGTAACTGCACATGTGTATACAGGCAAAGATAAAGCTGCATATTTATAATAAATAATAAATACATTATTACATAACCTGATAACAGGACATTTTTAGATGCTGCCAGCCAGTTTCTGTTCCAAAAGCCTCTTTCTGCTCTCTTCAGATTCTGGAACACTTTTATCTCTTGTCAGCCAGGACAACTTGATTCCATTCCCTCATGGATTTCAGAATGAAAAATCTACAATCTTCATCACTGTTACAAATTCATTTGGTTCCGTTCTTCCTTTGCTTCAGCCTGACATGCATACAAGAATGTAATTTCTTTATCTGCTTAAAGTATATATTTTAATGTTTCAAGAGAAGTGAGAAAATGCGTACAACCATCTTCTCTAACTTCAAAAAACTCCCCAAAGTGCAGTCAGTTAATGCCCCGCTGCTCTGTCCAGTTTTATTGCCAGTTGAGACACCAGCAATGCATCCTTTCTGGGAATATTGATATTGCCCAGGACCCTCTCAGGCCTCATTTGCATACAGGCTGCTGTGCTATAGAAGCTCAGAAGGCTAGGGATTTCATTTTTATGAGCACTGCATTGGTTTCATCAGTTCCTAGACAGACGAACTGCTGATGTAGTTGCAGCATCTGCTGTTACCAGGCCAACTGCATCTGATATCATCAGCAAGTAAAAAGCTATGCCTCTGAGTCATTAGACATCCAGACCTCATCTGCAAAGACAGTTCCAGTATGCAGCACAGGCAAACAAAAGAATTCTGGAAAAGTGTCCTAGATAGCTTATTATATACCATGTAATGTTTATTTTTGTGTATGAAACATGCACTGGAAGAGAAGCTATGAATGGGACTTGACTCAGAAAGAAAATGCTGACACTATGTAGGAACACTTTAAAAGGGGTCCTTGAAAGACTTTCCAGTCAGTTTGATGAGAAGGGTAGGAAACTATGCATGGGAAGAGGACTGTGCTTCCTAGACAAATGAATTGCAGGCATGCAGTGATCCACAAAGTTCATATCACCAACTGTGGACAAGTGATTCAGTGGGAATAATTTCCTAGTGCCTTGTTGCAACTCAAATACTAGCAAGCTATCAAAGCAAACATCAATTTACTATACAGTCTCAAGTGAGCAGTGAAGCTCTGCAGTCACACATCCAAACAACCTACATCCCAGCTAAGTTCTTACCCCTTGCTCCTTGGGCACTTTTCAGGACTCAGAGAATGTGACCCTGAATTATTTTGTGATTTTTTTTTTTGGTGGGGGGGGGGGCTGCTGCTTTCCCAGACTGACGAGCAGCAGCAAAACATCCTGTGGCACCACTCCAAGAGTCGCCGCTCAGAGCACTTGGTTGCAGATAACCACGCTGTACCCGAGAGGTTTCGGACAAGGCCACTGCTCTGGGCTTTTAGCCCAGAAGGTTGCACAGCTTTGGCCTATTTAGATGCAACTGAAGCATCATTTTGGACCTTGAAACGTTACTGTGACTTCTGTGGCTGTTTCACATGCTTGCTAAGTTCCATTGGGATCAGATACAAATCTCAGTGCTGACAGGGAGAACGTGGTGGGAAATAGAGGCTGACGACAAGGCCATGTCCAGCTGTAACCCACTGAAAACAGATATTGCTCACAATGAGAAAATGAGTAATGTGGCGTTACAGTTATGTAGTGTTTCCATGGCTTAAAACTACAGTCAAAATCAGACTGTCTCTCTTTAACCTTTCTTAGTATTTTTGAAATTACATGCATCATTTTATTTGGTAAATAGCTACTTTCTGGTGTTTTTAGTTTCTGAAATATGGTTAATGTTTATTTTGACACACCCTGAACTGTAGCATCATTTAGGAAACATGTAGGAGAGAAGGGTGAAAACCAAATACTTCACGAAAGAAAACTATCACCACTATCACTTCTGTAATGGTTTCATTGCCAAAGTCTTGGCAAGTAAGAAGTCTCCAGTGAAAAAATGCAACTTCGTTAACATTGAATAATAAGTGCTTAGGGAGAAGTTAATTACTGAGAGAAAAATTCATAATGGAAAGGGAAAAAGAAAGAAAAGTGTCAAGGTGCCCCAAAGGCTGGCTGCTCCCTGTGGGCTGGGGTCCAGTAGTGGGAGGCTCTCACAGGGGAGAGCAACACAGCAAGCCAGGGAGCAGCCCCAGCCCTGGGAATTGGGCACCTCCACCTGAAACCAGTCTGGCAGTCGGGGCTGCAGGTGGGCCTGGCTCATCAGTGGTCCATGGCTGGCCAGGCAGAGCCGTGCAGATCCTCACTGCAGCATCACTGGGGCAGGAGCCAGCAGTCCCAGGAGGCTACGAGGGGTCCTGAGCACTGGGCCGGGTGTGGAGAGTCCAGTCAGGGCCAGTACAGCCTAGCAGTGCCCTCAGGGCCTGACAACCCACACGGAGTGTGGCCTTAGACCGTGTGCTCCTTGGGATATGAACAGTTTCCTTCTCCTTTCTATATCCAGTACTACAATGATGACCACCAATAATGTACTTCCACATAGCTAAGCTCTGCATGACATGTGGTATCCAGCCCTCCAACTTAATTGAAAGGGAGCTGAAAACATTCAGTATATCTTACATGTTTATAATTTAGATATCTACTGCTATGCCAATATGCATTTTCAAGATGGCTCCATCTGCAACCAGCTAAGATATTAGCCAAAAATGCTACCAAAAATGAGCTAATGAATCCAAACCACATCAGCAAAGCATTTTTTTATAATTCTGTCTTAATCATTGATCTTGGCTCAGACACAGCAGGCTTGCAAAGAGCTTTGAAGGTGAATAATGCCAAGTATCATTTCTATGAATAATGAATAAGCAATCAAAGAATTGTATTTGAGTAAAACTAGAAAAACAAGAATGAAAGTGAATAAGATGGTGACAGCAGGAAGCAAAATACAAAGTGGTGCAGAAGAAGCAAGTATCTTATTAAGACAAGCTGCTTTACAAAGATGAGGGGAAAAACCCAGGCTTTGTTAGCTTTAATGGCTTGTGGTTTACACTCACTGCATACATCTCCTTTCATCCCACTCTCAGCCTAGCCACGGCTCGTTAGCATACCCCCTCTAACAAATCCAGTGAAATCCAGCACTTCCCCACACCTTAATTTTCTCAAAACGCTCCAGATTCTCCCTACGTCCCCATGGTTCCCAGCTCCTTTCCATGTTCCCTGTTCAACTCTTCAACACTCCTCGCTGTGCTACCTCTCTCCGGGCTGTCCCACCCTGCAGCTGGCTCCTTCCACACCCCCTGATTTTCTGTCAGCTGGGCAGGACATGGTGCATGCCTGGTGCACTGCACAGCCAGGGACATGCTGCTCCATGGGACTGTGCCCTGCTGCTGGGCAGCGGGCAGAGCAGGTACCAGTTACATTTCAGAAATGGAAAGGCTTCCAGAAACCCTGGGTGGCCTGGAGATGGGGAGGGAATTTAAAGAACTCAAAAAAGATACAACCATTGCAGAGAAGTCATATTAATTCTTGGAATCCTTGTGGAGGAAATGGAGCACATTCAGAAAACTCTACAAAGAGGATGATTGTGAGTAAACTTTATGACCCCAAACTTATTTGGAAAAGTGGACAAAACACACACTATGAAGTCACCAGAAGTTGTTTATCCAAGGGGCCTAACAGGAACTCAAGGCTGAAATGGATAAACTATTACATACTAGCAGACAACCCTCTCAGCTAAATCCACTTCACCATGTGATTATTGAAAAGTGGAAAATCTGACACCAGTTTACAAAATGATCCCAGGGGAACCCATGGAACTGTAGATTCACAGAGCGTAAAACTGACGTCAACTGATAAATTAATAGAAGTTATAACAAAGAACAGAGCTAGCAGGCACCTGCATAAATACAGGATGTTTGGGAAAAACTCAGTAAGACTTTTAAAGGCAAATCCTTCTAAGAATATTGCAGTTCTTCAATTCGCAAACACGTCAACAAAGGTGACCTGCCAGATACACTCAGATTTGCAAAAAACTTCCAAAAAAATCCTTCACCTAAGGCTTTGAAGGAAGTTAAGCAGTCAGGACAGTTCTTCAATGGATGATGAGCAGGTGGCCCAAAGACAAAAGGGGAGTAAAATCTCCATCCACTGCAAGAACTGACATTAGCAGCAGAATGCCATAAGGAACCGGAATGCCACAACACATTTATTAATTATGCCAAAACCAAAAAAGTAATGAAAGCAAATGATAGAGGCAATATAGGGTAATAAAGGACAACAGAAAACCAGAGACATACTGCAAAGAGCTATGGGAAAATATTATAGTATAAGTGATCTATCACTAAAATGACAGTGGAGATTCAGTGTAGGCAACTTAAGTGACACACAGGGGAAACACAAATCCTATCCCAAACTGCTATTATTTATAAATTATTAATTAGTATTAATAAATCATTACATGGTAGTTGATATTTAGCTCTCAAGAGCAGAATTCAAGAAGATATTGACCAAATTCAGGGAAGAGAAACAGAGACATCTCAAGCTCAAAGGGTTCATAAACTGGAAGTGTATTGGGGGAAATTGTACTTGCTTATCTTTTAATGTTTTTTTCTAGACACATGTTTGTGATGTAGCTGGAGACAGGTTATAGGGCAAAACAAACTGGT
This sequence comes from Tichodroma muraria, assembly GCA_013390105.1. Taxonomy (NCBI): domain Eukaryota; kingdom Metazoa; phylum Chordata; class Aves; order Passeriformes; family Sittidae; genus Tichodroma; species Tichodroma muraria. The sequence continues at coordinate 3,228 of WAAG01047998.1, read as the reverse complement.
CCTACCTGGTAAAATTATTTTTGTGCATCTTTGCTACCTTTCCCTCCATAGGAATAACAGTATAATCTCCTCTTTCTCTGTCCTCACAGTAATTTTTATTGTTTCTGTATTACCTTAACTTTGATGTCCTTGTGCACCTTCTGCCCTTTGTTAGACCTGGTTAAGGCATCTAAAAGTTTATTCAATAGATTTGCACTTTAAACAATAACAATGTTGAGTTATTCAGAATAACTTAAAACCCACCATTTCAACCTAGAAATGCAGATCCATATAAAGAAACAGTGTTCAGAGGAAATGTATGACTTGGACAGATCCAGTATATCATGGAAACTGAACTTAAGTGGTAACCAAGCAAAACTCCTTTCATTCAGCGTAGCTTCAAGAGGAACTACTGATTGCATGCAGGGGGGAGTGTCTAATGTTACAGAGAAATGTCAGCCTTCACAGACTCAGGGTATTTCAGTCATATCCCTTCCAAAAAAATCACCAAATCTCCAAATTTGAGATAGGCAGATGAACAGATGAACTGAATAGAATATATTCCATTTCTGGTTCTTTTAACATACAGTATAATTTCTTACTTGATGGGAGACAGCAAGCACTCATTTAAGCATATTTTCATCTGTAAGAGAAAATACAGCAACTAACAACTCTGCTTGATTTCTGGTCTCTCATCCCTGATCTTCAAAGGTGGTCTAGAAAGCAAAACATTTACTCCAACTGATAATTGCCTCTTTCTTCCCCCACTCTGTTCCTTTACACCTAACATGCAATGTCTTCCTTTGCTAACACTTCCACTCTACTCTGTAGGTCATTTTTACCTTAGATGTCCAACTCACTAATAAAGTTTAAGTCAGGGAAACTGTTCTCAAGCTGCATTTACTTCAAAAAGATCCTGCTTCTCACTCAGAGAGGAACAGGAATCCCAGTTCTTAATTGCTGCATTCTTTTTCTGATAATATCAGAATACATTGATATTGGCTTAACATAAAGTAACCTCGCCCAGCAAAGCTAAACCACATGGCTGATACTTCTAAGACCAAAAAAAAGAGAAAAATGAACTAACCAAAAATCCATTCTCTTCATTTCAAGTGATAACTCTCTCTAGCTTTAAAGCAGGAGACAGCAATTACTGCTTTGCAGATAACATCCCTAGAACCAAAGGCACTACCAGAATTCTATTATTTAATTGCCATGTTAGACTTTTCATAATATGTGTCACAATAGGCCTGATGACTTGAACCTATTAGCTCTTTCAGAAATACTTTCTACAAAGCACTTGAGTTACAGATGTTGACAGTTCTTAACAGAAGCATCTTTCATTTCTTGTAACAGTGCTCAGAAGAGCATTTACTTACTGAAAATGCAGAAGGTGACATCATTGTTAGCATGAGCAGAAGGAACAAGTTCTTCATCTCTGCCTGTGGGAACATAAAAATTACTCATCAGGGTTTCTTGCTTCTTTGCTGCTTGTTTGGTGGAAAAGCTACAATATTATGAAATAAAATTGGAGGTGGAAGTAAAATCAAGGGGAGAGAAGAAAGGCAACTTTACCACTAAACTCCCTGGACCGATGAAGGCATCTGCAAAGATTGAAATTGCCCTGCACAGAAAGCCAGGATATAATTACTGAGAGTGAGCATTTCCCTGAACTTTCCTCTGGTATTATAAGAACACCATCCCCAGGCACAGTGGAAGGTGCATGCTGTTGCATGTTTGGCCTCCCACCCCTTTACGCATGCACCTGATAAAATACTTGAAGATTGCAATGACTTCAACCAACTCAAGCTAAAAAATTCCACAGTTAACATTTCTGTTCCCTAAATTCATCTTGTGTGGTTGTGCTTGTTCAAAACCCAACAATTCATCATGGACAGCTATAGCTAGATTCCACCATGAGTAGTTATATCCCCTCTGCAGAGCTAGAAAGGAAATCAGGTCGTGTAGGCTGGTACGGCAGCATACAACAGTTCCTAAATTTGGGGTGTTATCCACATGTGGGACCACAATATTTTGTTGGTACATTCCCTGTTGCTACTTAATCCTTCCTCTTTTGAGTTGCAGCCCACACCAACCACCACTCACCAGAGCTCACAGCTGTGGCAGGGACACTACAGCCACTACAGATTGACTCTTTCTTGTCACCATTTTCTCATGATCTTGTGACCAGTTAATCCCAGGGGAAAAAAAAA
>WAAG01047986.1:10706-22387 GCA_013390105.1 Tichodroma muraria | reverse complement strand
AAAAAAAAAAGGAAAAAAAAAGAAAAATGCTGTGATAAACCAAAAGGGAAAAAAAAATCCTCCTCCATGCGGTGTTGTATTTTTTCCTTCCAATTTGGACACTACAGTTGCTCTCCCAAAGGACGTTCAAAGACCAGTTTGTACTGATGAAATGCTCAACTTTGTAATCACAACACTTTCTATTTTCTAGACTACTTTTTTTGTTCAGTGGTTTTTCTATCAGCTGGAATATTACAGCCTGGAGGATCCCAGGCTTAGGATGAAACTTTTGTTTTCCTTTTATTTCTCCCTTCCACTCCCAACTTTTCCTTCCTTTTTTTCTCATCTTTTTACCCCCTTTTTTTTCTTTTCCCTGTATGCCCATAGTAGATGCAGCCAGGTGGATATGACAATGAAAATTTTTGACAGACTGCTTCTCCTCTCTTCTGTATCTTCCTTTTCCTTTCTTTCTCTCCATTTAAAAGAAAAAAAAATCCTCCATGCTTCAGATCTTAGCGTCTCAAGGGCACTTTCAGCAAATTGTGTAATAAGTGCTTTATATAAGAATGCAGTGCTGGGGAAGATTTTTACAGGAGAAAGTTGACTTTTAACAGAAAGAACCCAGTGTATTTTTGGAAAAAAAATATTTTTTATGTTAAACAGTTTTAAAAGCCTAAAATGGCCACAAAATGTAGACCAGTTGTGTAATTCAAGCAAAGAGAATGATACAGAGTCCAGGGAACATGAAAGGCGCAGTATCCTTTTTCTCTCCTCTCTCAGAAAGTGCTGTAAGAAAAAATGCTGTTTGATACAATACCATCCTTTACTAAAGTCCTTTTCCAGCAGCCAGCCATCTACATAGTCTCGTTCCATTTTTTTATGGCTGTTTGATGATGTAAACTTGTTCAAAGAGATTCGGAAGCCTGAGACTATAAATATAGCATTCTTTTTCTCTAGTCTATATTTTTGTTTGTTTTCAGTAACCAGGAGAAAATGCTTGTGTATCTTCTTTCCTCTAGAGATAGTTCAGATTTTGACAGAATATGGGTTTGGCAGCCTGTGGCCTTGCTGAGCAGTGCTGTCTTCCACTATTCATTATTCCAGTCAGTCAGTGGGGTTTTACCACTGACTTAATAAGACCAGGTGAACCAAAATATATTGACTGCATCTGTTGCTGTTGAAGAATGGACTTTCACCAAGCTCCTGTCCGTCCATGGACCACACACACCAACAAGAAGGCTCTGCCATTGCAGCAGGTGGTGCTGCTGTCACCGTGTGTGTGCATGGTGACAGGAAGGCCCTGGGTCTGCACTTGGAGGCTCACTGTCTGCCCAGACAGGTTTAGCCTCGGGGGTGTCCTCAGTGTGGTGCCCAGAAGACAGTGAGTTCATTAGGTGATGACTTCATAGGTAAGCTCTATCTCAACGAGTGAACCACTCTAAAGCTGGGGGACGTGCAATGATCAGAACAACGATGGAGAGTTCCAAAGCACCACCTATCCACTTTGGACAAGATTTCCTTACTGCAGCTGTGACACCTGCACAGATGCCAGCTGAAGACTGCATTACTCTAATTGAGGAAATGACGAATGCAAAGAAGGACACATAGGCAGAGTTTACTGAAAGTGCTGTAAACTATGAGGCAGCCTTGGGGTGGTGTCAGACATGACTTAGATCCTCAGAACTGGCTGAGTCACACAGGTGTCTTCTCTACAGCCTAGGCCAGGATCTGTAGGAGAGAATAAACAGGCCACAAACCTCTTAACAGATGTAGAAACTTCCTGCCCGAAGTCGCTGTAACACGGCGTCTTCCCCTTGGTTTGGCCACAGCTGCTGAAGGTGTGATTTGATCTGAGCAAATCCAGAGCCCTCGGGCTGAAGTGGTGGTGTGAGACCTGCTGAGTTCCGGGGCATCATCATGGGATCTGAACACTGTCTTTGGAGTTTTCTTCCCTGTATACTTGCATCTGTAGGGGATCTTAGTCCTTCTGGTGGAACTAGCCACTGCCAGCTTCAGCTGCATTTCTTAAAGATACACCATTGGAAAAGAAAAAAGAATGGAAAGAAGTAACTGCTCAAAGTATTATTCCTGAGGTGAAAACAATTATGTGGGATTTTGGTTACTAGTGATATTTAGACTTGTTTATAATTTATCTCAAATAATTGGATGCCAAGCAGTATCAAGGATTATTTTTGGTGTTAAATGGTTTTATGTGCTGGTTTTAGTTTTTTGCACCAAGAGCATGGCTGTAGACCACCATGTGCCAGTTTTGCACTCTTTTCTAATGACCACATGTACCTGCTAATTTAAAGTCACTACTTTTTTAAAAAAAAAAAAGAGGACTTGCTCAGAGAGTCTTGAACTTGAATACAAAGGCATAATGTGGTTTTATGAAGCACGGTTTGGACAAGGATTTGATTGCAGTCATTGCATGTAAACGGTTAAATTGCTACGCTGCTCTTTGGTGGCGTTTCTGAAAATAACAAGCAGAAGTTGCCAGTCTGTGGGAGGCAGCACTGATGAGGCTCTGGCCTCGCTTCTGTCCCTTGAGTGACACCTGAATAGGCCAGACCTCAGGATTTGAAGAGATTAATTTGCTCAATGCTGCATGACTGGCTGGCTCCACAGCCCATGTTTCATAGCTGTTCCCAGGATAGCTACTGTAGATAACAGGGCAGTGCCCATGTTACCCTGTTCCTTCTTTTCCATTTTTTTTTAATTTGTCAGAACACCACTTTGCCTGCTTGGAGGTAATAATCTAAGAGAAACAACATTTGTATATTAGTTGGTTTGCAAAGCTCATGTGTGAGAGAGGCTGCTGCTGCAGAAAGGTTTCTGTATGGACCATCAGAGTTAAAAGCAGCGTATGTGAGGAGCTAAGAAAATTCACTTTTCCTACCTTCCACAAAATCCTAAAGACTGGAAACTCCTGGAAGATGCTGTAGTAGTTTTCAGCTGAAATGAGAGCTGTTAAGGAAGGCAGGTGTAGTTGCAAGGGTTAATCTTAACCTAAGGACGTGGTTTCTTCAGGACACAGACAGTGGGGAGAGAGGGCCTTTTCCAGGCTGTAGTGCAAGGTGGATGTCTCAGCCTAGACCTGCAGCACTGTGCTCCTGGGAGCTCCTGGGAGCTCTCCCTCCCCTCCAGCAGCGGCGCATTCCCAAGCTGGCAGAGCCTCTCCACGACTCCCCTGCAATAGAACTGCACAAAGCGACAGCCCAGGGGACTTTGTAAGATTTCTTCCTAGAATTTTGCTTATAGTTCTTTGTAACAGAAGAGAAATGGAAAAACCTAAGTGACCAAACAGGATTGTGAAACCATCCAGAGACTTGCTGGATTTTTATTATTGCTGGCTGTCTGGAACTGGCCTGGAAGTGAAAAAAACACAGTTTCTGAAAAACTACTATGCTCTGTGGGCTAGAAGGATACTGAATCTTTTATGTAGAAAACACTGGGTCCCTTATGGGGCAATAAAGGGCCTGACTTACAGGGTTATACACACATTAACCCCATGCTACATCTTAGAAATTTCCTTTTAATTTGTTTAAAAAAAAAAAAAAAGAAAAAAATAGCTAATTTTAGAGCCAAGTGAAGTGCACTTTGTCAAATGTAAGGGTCTGCTTTGTTTTTGGGTTTCTTTTTCTTTTTCCCTTTTTAATTTTTCCTCCTTTTTTTTTCCTCTTACTGCCTTTTTAAAATATGTGGTTCTTTGTCAATTGCAGAAATGTTCTTTCAGCCACTCACTGAAATTCTGAATTCTGGCTTCTGCAGTTTTTATTGTCTGTGTCAGACTTGCAGCCAGACTTGGTTCTCATTTAAGCATTTCCCAGGTTCTGTTGAAACAACATCAACCCTTATTTTGTTTCTCCCCCACCCACACTTTCTTCAAATTCACCTTGTGTATTGTAGCTCATTTGTTTTAAGGAGAGAATCAACAGATCATATTCAGTGTCTTGAATAAATTGCTATATTTTGATATTAGAGAATTCTGTGCGTGTTGTTCCTTATTCTTTTCTGGCTGTTTCGCATCCTGTGCATAAGAGCTGGGGTTCAGTGACTGACACTGTGTGGTGTCACGACTTAAGTTGTGGTGTCATTGGCCTGTGGGTGTTTAAAGACCTTGACCATGGGTTCGTAGGGTTTTGTAATATACAGGGCATGGATGCTTTAGCCTATAATTCTCTTTACTTTGTCACAGATTACCACAAACACCACACAATTCACCATTAGCAAGTACACCTATAATAAAGCAAGCAAATATATAGATATGTGTGTATATATATAGCTATTACAGAATAGTATCTGCAGCACTGGTATAGCATTAATCAATGATACTGCTGCAATAAATTTATAGCAACAATCAAATATAGCAGCACCCAATAGTAGTAGCAATTAACTGTATATATATATAAATTACAGTCTACAACTAAGTTATTGCTACTGAAGCAAGCTTGGCGGTAATACAACAGCAGATACGCTTAGGTTAATTACATGTATAGATTAGACACCGAGCTGTAGTTCTCAGAAGGGCCCAGCCATCCCAGAGATGGGAGGATAAAACTGGCCAGCCCCAGACTTGGGCTGGGTGAGGGAACAGTAGAACATCAGACAAGATCTCCCTTCAGATACTGTCCAAGTCATAGAGTTTGGAGTCAGCAAGGCTTCCCCAACAATGGTCCCAGGTCTTGCAGACCTGTGTAGGAAAGGGGCAAGAGTGTGCAGTGCAGGAAGAGAGAGAGAGAAGCTGATTTGGATACAAAATCATTTCTCTATCATAGAGACATAAGAGGATACAGCACACCACCACTTTGAGCAGCCAATGGATGCAGTTAATTTCTGTTTTTCACTTGGGAAACCCAACAGATTATGATTTCAGTTCTATTTTGGGACTTGTCCTGCTCTTGCAGTTGAAATAGCCATTGGAAGTTACCAATACATTCTTTCTCAGGATGTTATCCCCTTTTTCCAGACTTTTTTTCAGCTTTTCAGATGATGCTACTCTTACAGTTCTTGGGCTTGCACTTTCTGAGGGTATCCTAGGATGTCTCTGGTACCCAGCTGCATTTCAGAAATGTTGGCTGTGCTTCTCAAGAATGCTTCAGGTCCCCAGGCTCACAGCTCCTAGGCTGGCTGGCAATTTCCCAGAATTTTGGCAGACTTCTCCTGTTGAGTACTTTTTCCCTTTGAATCAGGTCACCTTTATGGCTGCTCACATCACATGTTTACTGTTTGATTTCATTTCCTCCCATACTGTATATATTGGAAATTTATACAGCTGGTAAGGAACCAATTTGAATAGGATTGGGTTGAAGTACTTTTTAAAGTTTCCTTCAAAAAGGTTTCCTGAAGAGGAAGTTTCTCCATATAAAATAAATTGGACTCTAGTTCTGGTCAAGGTAAATTGTCAATTTTTCTTTAAGCTGGCAAGGCTAAAATTCAACCTTGCTGGAGCAGTTGGAAGTTTTTAAAGAACTTCAGAATATTCTACTCATGTGAAGTTGTCACAGTCATCCCCTCTGTCAGGAACTCCCTTGGGCTCCTTTCTCTGCTTAAGGCTCAAGGCACTGACCTGAAAGGATGAAGGGGGAGGGGATTGCTTAGCATTAACTCAAGGCTGAATGTTGTGTAGATTTTGCTTGGGTTTTATTCCACAAAATGGTTTCCATGGTACTTGGAGGGATTCAACACGAAATGGGGTTCTTTGTGAGCCATATAAGAGGCTGAACCATCGACCTGAGATAAGGCTGATGGTCCAAAGCCTTCAAAAGGATTTAGTGCTCAGAAAAACACAGTCCTATGTGTCACGTCATGTAGTTCTGAGGTTTTTAAGGACCCAGAGCATTAAGTTAGGATTCATATACATTTGGAATGACAGAGGGGCTAGAAAAGCTGGTGTGCTGATCATGAGCACTTCAACACATCATACATTCAAAAAAAGAGAATGAAATGCACTTCCATTACACTTGGGCCAGTTCATGTTCTGACATTTGCACAGCACTAATGTCTTCATAACAGCTGCTCAAAATAAAAAATATGAGAGCTAAGGAGACAGCTACAATGGGGCTGGAGCTTCAGGGGTAGTGCTATATAAAAGTTCTCACTTTACCTGCTTCTTAAATAAATGCTATGTGATGGCCCTGTTTCTAGTCATGTTATTTTCAGGCATGTTTTCAGACAATGCATGAATGTCAAACTAAAACTGTAGTTTTGGTTTCCTGCATTTATCCTATATATATTTACTTGGCCTGAAAATTACGTGACAACTAACACTGGAAGCACTGAGCAGTCCTAAACACTTGCTTCTCATTTCTGTCACTCTGGGTACTTTTAGAGCTGTTCTGGGAAGATGTAATGTTGCAGCATCTCACTCAAAAGAACTCCTTCCCCTGCCATCATTCTGTGTATCATTTCCGGCCAAGGGTGAGACCAGCACTGACCATTAAGAGCACATGCGATTTCGTATTTTAGCTCTGTGGTACAAAAAGTAATTTTTAAAGCTTTGAAGTCTTTTAAGTGAAGAAATTACTCACTTGGCAAGGAATTTATCATCATTGCTGACTCCTTTCCCAACAGGAAGGAAGATCTTTGTTTCCTTAGAGATAGGGTTTCTTCCATTTCCTTTTTAGGTATAGTCAAAAAACCAAAAGAACACAAAACTTAATAGCTGCAGGAAAGCAGCTATATCCTCTTTTATGGCTGCAAGGTCTAACATCTTTTACCTTCAAAGAAGAAGCCTTGACTTCACCATGTAATCCATTAGTCATTATTTCAATACAAGAGATCAAAAAAAGATTCTACTCATCACTTTCCTAAGTCCTTCTCATTTAATACTGGGACAAAGTTGACATCCCTGTCCTTCACTAGAGTAATTCATCATGGTCAAATGCACAAGAGACAAAAATGGATTCGGTTGCAAAGCACTGCCATTCTGCAGTTCCAAAACTGAGAATTATCTCTCTAGGCTTCTGAAAATCCGTGGTGTCAAGTGAGCATCACATCCCTATACGTTGTCTTACAGTTCCTGAAAAATTCTGAACATCTTCTTGAAGGGAAAGACAGAAACGTCAGACCCTTAGAAGGGCATTTGAGACATCCTGCAATCCTTACGGCCATGGTGTCCTGCCAGCTAGACTGAAAAAGCTGTTGAGTGCCTGCAGAGAGTACTGTCAGTGAGGGCACTGTGGGAAGATGACTGAGGGTAGAAAGGTAACAGTGCAGAAGTTACAGGGAAAATACAGCTGCTACTCCCTTGATGGAGCATGGTGAGCGTATCTGACCTCCCACACACAACCCCACAGTCTAAGGAGGACTAAAGGGAGGATGGAGCAGAGTAGAGACCACAGCCAGGCTTTGTCCAAACCTTTGCAGAGGAGGGAACTGGGTGGTGCTTCCTAGCTGAAAAGCTGCCTAGCACCTGAAAAACAAGGGAGATAAAGGAAGCCCTTGAATTAGCAGCTGTGCGAAATCCCTCTCCTTGGACTGACCCGTCCCCATCCCCATCCTGTGCTGACATACCCACCCCCAAGGTAGGACCGCCCCTCAGTGAGTAAAGTGTGTGGCTGAAGTCACTCAAACTCCACCAAAATATAAAGAAATAGTATAAAAGTTAAGAATGAGAAGAAGTCAGGGCAGTCTCCAGAGTAACTTCTGGGTTCAGCTGATGGGGTGAACCTGTCTTCTCCCCCACAGGGGACGCCTGTCGGGCAAGACCTGTGTTCCATGTGCATGGAGTGATTTCCTCAAGTTATGTTTCATTAGGATTGGAGCTTGTCACCGTGTTGCTTTCAATCATATGTTGCTTTGAATATGTTATCTCAGTCAGACACTATCCCCAGCAATCCTTGAGCCCTGACCTGTCACAGCTTCATTAATAAAGAGTGTTATTCAGTAACCTGTTAATGTGAGTCCTTCAAGGGTGTTGACAAAATAATCAAACATTAAGGGTTTGAGAAAATCTCCCTTTTTCACATGACAGGCAACCTAGACTGCCAAGATAGAGATCTGATGGGAAAAGCCCTCAGCATGGTGTTTCCTTCCTTGAAGCCCTGGACAGTGGCTGCTTGTCAGCTTCTTTCCCAGAGGCTGGTTTGGGGAGAATCATGAGAAATTTGTGCACCATGAAATGACCATGTCTAATCATTCACCCACTCACCTTCCTCCACAGAGGATGACAAAGGCAGAGAGCCTGTGCTTCAGTCAGTCCACACAGACATCCTTTCTTCTTTAATATCCCCATTAAAGGTCCAGGTCTCATGACTTGATCAAAGAATACATATCAAAGCGATTTAAAAAACTGTAACCTTTCTAATCCACCAACATTTAAAGTGGCATCCTGGCTTAGGTCTGTCTGCTTCAGTACAGAGACATTGATGAAGATTGTACTAAAAGCTATAAAAATCTTTTCACATACAAGCAACATTAGTTTTTAAGAGAAAATCCTATATATAGAGTGGTAAAAAATGTGATGGTACAAAATAATTCTTAAAAGTGCTCGGGACTCTGTACCAGAGTCTGCAAAAGATTAATAAATTAGGATGTATTTCTCTAGATGCAAATTTGGAAACTGAAGGTGTTGGTATGGCCAGCATTTCTCATCACTCTGCAAGTTCCACCAGCCCCCTGGAGACTGGGGGAGCGATAGATTAATTGCATGCATCACTGAAGACCCCTTACCAATAAAAAACCCAACATTCCTGTCTGTACAAAACAGCACGTTTCTGCCCGGGTTTTGGAGTTTGATTTCTGCAGTGACAGAGAAGCAAGCAGGTGGGAAGAGAGGGATTAGTCTGTGCACAGCTTTAAGCTGAGAACTTGTCCCACAGCTTTTATCACCAAACCTTACAGAACTTTTACTTTAAAAGCAACCACCAACAGCCTATTTCTTGAACCAAGTCTATTCCAGTAGGAACCAAACAGCAGCACGTCTAGCAGAAAAGAAGTTTAATTTTATTTCATACTGCCACTTGAACCACTTCTTCTCACATCTGAATCACAAAAGGGTTGGTGCTCATTCCTCCTTTGGTGGAATGATAAGCTGATCAGCTCCCAAAATGAAATTAATTTGAGAGAATGAAACCATCTTGCTTTCTCCTGTACTATTTTGGCCTAATTCATTAATATTTTCTTTCTCTGTGCTATACCTGCTGCGTGGGGAAGATACTATTGCCCAGCAAGTGCTGGGTATCTGGATTTTTTTCTGAAATGGAAGGTATCATGTTTGGACTTGCCAGTCTCAAACAAATATTATACAGTGGCCACTTGGAGGCCCATGTAGAACATCATTGCTTTAGTTGATTGAAATAAAACAAAACCAAGCAAACACCCCAACTGTCGTTGGAAAATAGCCCTAAAAAAACTAGAGAAGCCAAAGCACTGGCAATTTTACGAGAAAATGTTGCTGGAATTTTTGATGGTGTTTTTGAAGGATATTTGTGAGCAATTAACTGAATGTTAAAATTTTATTTTTATGAAAATTTAAGTTTTCCTGAACAGAATATTTGTTCATCACTTCAGGTAGTATCTTCTGGGATGCTTGTTGTTTTTTAATAAAATGCAGTAACGTTTGGAGAAGAAAAAGAAAAAAATTCTAAAACAAAACCAATTAATTTATTGTTTATCCATCAGCAGAGACTATGTTTCTATGAATCTAAAACCTAGGTAGTACTTATATGTGTGTGTTGTGATATGAGTGTGTGCTGACATCAGTTTTTGTGTAGCTGTACCTGAATATTTATCAATTCCTTTCACAAGTGTCTGCAGAAGCAAGGCAAGAGGCCATCCCACAATTTCATAGGTATGACGAGAATCTCATCCGGAATAAAGTGAATCCATTAAGTGACTATCTACAGGATGATATCTTCATAAAATAAATGAAGACAGTACATACCATTTTTATCTCCCAGTAATGCACCAATAAAACTAATATTTGAGGATGTTGCCATGAAAAAACAAACAAACTTTTTTTTTTAAGGTTTTACAGGCCCAAAGCTAACGGGCTGGTGCTCAGGCAGCTCTGCTGACAGGAGCTGATGCCAGGGGCAGGCAGCACCCAGACCATCTTCCACTGCCCTGCTGGGAGCCCTGAGCACAGGGCTGCAGCTCCCTGGGATTCCCCTGTAAAAATACTGCCAAAATGGAGCGAGGGGCATCCTACCACCAAGGCCAGTATTGCTTGCATTTCTCCCTTCTTTTGGCCCAGTGAAGAATGAATTCTGTGAGCACAGTGGAGGGGCAGCAGCTCAGGCACAAGCAGCAGCTCCCACTACTCCATTCCCTGTGAGATGATAAAGACATCTGGAAGAGAGGAACAATTCTCCTTGTGGAGCCTTGTGGCTGCCTGTGTGTCTTCAGCTCACCCATTCATGCCTTTCACAGGTTTCCAGTTGCTCAACATTGGCCTCATTTCCAGTGAAGTCATGGAACAGACTAGTGACAGAACCCGCCAAACAAGGGTAAAAGACCTCTATTGCACTTGAAGATACTTGTGAAAAAGTCTCTTGTCTTTGGCAAAATGTATTTTTCTGACAGAAAGACTTTTTTTTCATTTTAAATTCAGATAATAAATTGAAGGAATCTGGGTATACCAGCTTTCAGACTGTAAACCCCCTGGGAACCAAGGAAAAAGCTGCCTTATCTAGCTCCCCTGTATTGTTCTGGGTGTAATTGCATTCCTAGGGGATGGCTGACTGCCTGACATAGGGCATTAGCAGAGCTGGGTTGTTACCCAGAGCACTTAGTGTGGCTGGGGGAATGCTTCTGATCCTTGGCAAGTCAAGTCTGGTGCCTTGAGGAAAGGGCTGGTGAGAAGAATGCTGTGCTCCCTGTCACATGCTGCCACATGCTGCCACATGACCAGAGGCAGGGTGGAAGGAGGTTTCATTGCCACATAAAACGTGGTGCTGAGTTGAGTGGCTTTTGCCTAAGGAGGGACTTGAGTTGTTGCCTTTTTTTTACTCTTTTCCTCCCGGAAATTCACTTAAGATCTGCTGTAGCAGCAAACCAGGAGCAGATGCTGTCATGTGGCTGCAGCTGCAATGAATGGCTGCCAGTGTTTTCATGCTGTCCTGAGTTTTGGTCCCCTCTGAGGGTGGAGGATGCTGCAAGGACACCCCAACCAACACAGCTGGTTCCTCACACTGCACAAAACCAACCCACCACCTTGTTTTACACCCGTGTCTTTAAAATGTGCCTTTCTCAGTAAGCACAATAGCACCCACAGAGTGTTTGGTTCTGCACATTCTCAAGACTTTCCAGGAGGCTCACAGATGCAATAATGGGTGGATACCTCTGTGGAGCCTTGTCGTGGTTTCATTGTGAACCAGACAGGAAAAAAAACTATCAATTTGGGTTGCCAAAAGAAAAGGAATTTTGTAATCAAGAGCAAAGCAGGTTTAAACTTGAAAAGAACAGACCTTTATTAACTAATACAAAAAGGAAAGAAGGAGAAGAAAAAAAACAACTAACAAACTCTTAGAATTAGAATGAAACCTTTCAAACATTCTTCCTCTATTACCAAAATTTCTCTCACTCTCATTAACAACATACAGAAATTACATTTAGAAACTTTCAGTCAGTTTTTCAATTCTAGAATAGTCTTTCTTCAATTCTTCTAGAGATTGGAGCATCTTTTACTCGCTATGGAACTAAAAACTGAAACAAAACAAGACAAAACAAACTTTTCATGATAACAGCCGCCCGGAAAA
>WAAG01047981.1:697-18140 GCA_013390105.1 Tichodroma muraria | reverse complement strand
ATCCTGGAACCAGCCTTGCCACACTGTCCCAGTTGATAGGCTGCGGAACACCAATTAGGGAACACAGGATCATATCCAAAACCATTTGATTGTTGTCATAGGGGAAGTTATTGTTCTCTGAGAATCCACGACTCATCTTTGGCTACTTTAGCCTAGAAGAGAAAGAGTTTTTAGCAAGTCTCACTGCATGGTTTGCTAAAGCTTGATTTCCTTTATCTGCAGCACTCCATAAATTACTGGGAGAAGTGTTTACCACAGCATTAAAGTCAAGTACTGAGGCTTTTTTGACAAAATTTACATATTCTCAAAACCCCGAGGGAGAAGCAGTTGTGTGAAGCGCACCAAACCCAACCCAAGAGCAGCAGGTATTATCCACCACAGCTCTGAGCTGCCTCTTTCCAGAGGGGAAATCACACCTCTGAGGCCTCTAATACAAGAGAAAGGCTTCCAAAAACTCAGAAAAAACAGCCTAAGTTACAGAGGGGTATTTAAATGTAAATTTACTCGTATTCAAATACAATTGTCTATTCCCACAAACCTTCTAGTCTCAGCTTTGCTCTCCTCTTGCTCTGTCCATCTGCTCAGCACACCTGACTGACATTACTCAGAAGCCAAGCCAGGACACCAACTGAAGGGCCATCAGCACTTCGGAGCCAGGAAGCAACACCTGAATCTCATTCAGCTCTCATCCAGAACACCTGACATTCCCAACTCCCTATTAGCCAGGATGAGCAGCTCCAAAAACATCCTATTCCTGAGCTTCAAGCTGAGCACTAGAACAAAACATGTATGGACAGCAGAAAACACTTCATAAAAGAGGATTATATTTAGCTTTTTTTTTTTTTCCTTTTTCCAAATGGATTTTATGTATAGCACCAGGGAACAGAGTAGAAGTTCAAAGTACTGATTTAGTTTATGCTGGGAGAGAACTGTGGGCATTAATTAAGAGTTTCATGTTCAAGTAACACACAACCAAAGAGCACAGAAGGGACTTAGAACAAAAGTACTTAATAGCAGAACTTAAAAGCCACACACAAATTTTTGACTTATAAAGCAAGAATTATATAGAATTTGAGAGAAAATACACTGAGATAACACCTGATAACTTGCTACTAAAAGCATACTACACATAGATGTTTCTTTTGCATGAGCCTCTTTCTAAAAGAAAAGATGCTTAAAATACACAAAATAGTCCTTATTTTTTCTCCCTCTAGAAGCTGTTCCAGCCCTTGTTGGTAGAAACAGAATTCACAGCAGCAGGTAACTGTAAGCTTTCATCCTCTCAAAAGAGCAGCTGAATTAAATCAGAAGAAAAAAACCCAGAACCCACCAAAAGACTTCTTTGGTTTCCCATAGATTTAAAAAGAAGATTTAAAAAGAAGGAAAAAAGCCACAAAACAGAAGACAACTCCTATAGAAAACTTCATACCATTTTAGCAATTCTGTCTAAATGAAATCTGCTGTAAAATATGCCCAATAGGCAGCTATAAAAGAGAAACGTCCTCACAGATTATATGAGCCCAAAATTCAGAGTAAAATAGATGCCACCATCAGGTAGAAGTGGATCAGTCCCTGAAGTCACTGCGTCCTTATCCCTCACCCTGAGAGCACTTTGAAGCAGTGGCACTGTGGTGGTTCTGTGGTGGAGACTTCCCTCTGCCAATGTGCAGACAGACGTCGTTGGCAATTACATTTCAGCCCCTGAACATCTCCTGTTTCTGCTGTCAGGAGGAGAAATAACCGGGCCAGAACAGGCCAGCACCAGGGGCAAACCCCAGTGGTTATGAAACACAGAGCTGACTTCTTGTGCTAGCTCATACACAAGGAGCAGCTGGTTTAAAAATATGTTTGGATGAGATAAGTCAATGATGGAGTATTATAATCCCCTGGTTTCCCACCATAAAATAGGCTTAACGCGAGTAAAATTACCAGCAATGTCCATATTCCACAAATCACCATTTTGCAGGCTAGTGCTACAGGATGAGTACACTGGGCAATCAAAGAAAGAAAGGAAGAGAGAAGGAAAACCATTTAAAAAAAAAAAAGATTCTGTAATTT
Source organism: Tichodroma muraria (assembly GCA_013390105.1). Classification (NCBI taxonomy): domain Eukaryota; kingdom Metazoa; phylum Chordata; class Aves; order Passeriformes; family Sittidae; genus Tichodroma; species Tichodroma muraria. Next base: position 16,082 of record WAAG01047981.1, on the reverse strand, counting down.
ACAGGGGAAAATTCTGAGTGCTTCAGTGGTAACAAGTTTACTACACATCAACCCTGTGGACTATGAAGCAGCCCAAGCATGAAGGGATGACAGGTGCTCTAAAACATGATGACACGTTCAGAGAGAATTAAGTCTTTGTCTCTCATACAGGGTTCTTTATTTGCTTATTCTGCACATTAACATACAGTTCTCTATATGCTTATCCCTGCAAAGACAAATGAAGAAGAGACATAATTACAGGCATACAGAAGTATTTTTATTTGTATTCTGGAAAGAGCACAGGACTCCTCTTTGCAGCTTTATATATGACATTCAATATTTGCCTTTTTGTCCTTTAGGAAACCCTTTTGGAAATATAAAGGCACATACAAGATTCTGTCTCATGCAAAAACTCTCTAAAAGCAACAACATAAAGCCTGTAATAAATCATATTCTTAAGAGAAAAAGCAACTTCTACAGATTCTCTCTGCTCCATTACTGCAAGGAAAGCTCAACTTAGCTTGAGGAAAGGCTAACCCCTTCCTCAACTATGAAAATTAGAGAAAAAAAAGTTTCCAGATTATTTAACTCTGACCAACTCATTTGAGATACAAAACATGGAAAGATACGTGAGAACAGGAACTCCTATTAATACTCAGAATTCCAGACCAAGTGTTGCAGAGGATTCCTAAGATTTAATTCATTATGGAAAGACACAATTTGATTCGACTTCTTTATTATTTAAGGCAAATCATTAATGTAGGAATGAAGAATTACTATCCCTAGCACGCGCACAGCGTGAGGGAAGGTGGAGATGGTGGGGTGGGCACGAGGTTTTCATCCACAGCCCTGAACCGCAAGGAAGTGATGGTGCAGAACGAGGCGGGGGAGAGGAACAACAGCAACTTTGTAGCTTGCCCACGTACCAGCCAACATTAAAAATTATAAAGCGTTTAAATTAAACAAACAAACAAACGGTCTCAGACACCCTGCAAGTGCGGCAGCCTCAGAGCGGGAACCCCGACGGCCCCCCCCGGGCGCTTCCACTGGGACCCCTCCCGGGTTTACCTGGCGGTTCCCAGGCGCGGGGCCAGCGGGACGGGACAGGACGGGCAGGGGCTCCTCCTTGGGACGTGCCGGGGCAGCAGCGGACGGGGGCTCGGCTATACCGAGGAACGAGCGGCACCNGGTCGCCCCGGCAACGCGCCGCCCCGCGCGGCGTCACGGTGTGACGTCACGGCGCGCCCCGGACGAGTGACGCGGCCCGGGCCCGGTGCCGCTGGCTGCGGCGAGGGGTGACACGAGCAGTGCTCGGTGCCACGCGTGACGCCGCGGCGGCTCGCCCCTCTCCCTCCGCTGCTGCATCCCCGCGGCGCCCAGCTCGGCTTCCCGAGCAGACCCCACGGCAGTAACGGCGCTTTTCGCAGGCACAACGCACCGCCAGCGCTCCCGCCTGCCAGAACCCGGCAGGGAAGGAAAAGCCCGGCCACGAGGAGTTCTTACCGCCCGCCAAAATAATGCGTCAGACGCTAGAATTAGGCTCGTGATGTAAGCGCAGCTAATTAATTAAGCAGCAATGTGTTATTACACTCCATGCTCCTACCAAGGAGGAGGCTCAGTAAGCTTTTCCCAGGTTTTCAGCTGCTGCGAATACTTGATACGCTGTTAGCCATAAAAAACAGCAGCACAACACTGAAATTGGAGCTAATTACACGGAACAGCCCAGCCACTGGGAGTGGTTCACCAGGGTTACTCTGCACAGGCTCAGACAGTCCCAGCCGTGTTATTTCACCCACACAGTTTAACTCCTGCTGCATGTCTACTGCTGTATCAAGTATTCCCAAACACTCTAAAACTACTTCCTGTGGGAAGCCGCCCGCGCCTGATAAAGACCAGCCCAGATCCCCATCTCCCACGTAACAATCCTTCCCAATCTCGCCAGGTAACTTCTGTTCCTTCGTGGCAATTTGGCAAAAATCAGGGATATTAATAATTTTCTTTCCAAAAACTCCACTTGTAAACTATGGAATAGTACAATAAGGACAGAGAATGAAAAAAAAAAAAAATCAGAAAAAATTATTCCTACCATCTAGAGAAGTATCTGAAAGCTAAATTCTCTTAAGTCAGTCTGAAAGCTTCCCTTAGGTCTCAGGGAAAGCAAAACCCACTGATTTCATACCACCCCACAGCCAGCCACAGAATAAGCTAATGCTTATTCTTATTGGAATATTGCTGCATTAGGATGACATCCATTTATTCCACAAAGAAAGGAAACGTGATGGTATGTCACAGAACTGGAACATGGTTTTTTATTAATCTGTGCTGTTAGGCAGAAGTTCAGTCTCCCCATTTATTTTCTTAAATAAAGAAAAATCAGTATTTGAGAATAAACAAAAAAATCAGTATCTTAAATTTTACTCATTTGCTGTTCTAGAGACTGTGCTAGATCAGTTACAATACAAAAGCAGCAGAACTGTCTCTTTGTATTTTTCATTTCTGAAACCACAGCACTGTATTTATATTCTGACAGCATAAATAATCCCTGTCATTTGCTCGAGTCTCATGGTTTTGTGACTATTGTGAAATTTAGGGAATTGCTCGAAGCCGGTAAGAAAAGAGCCAGGGGTGCCCTGCACTGACATCATGCCTCTGTTACCAGTCAAACCAGTTACACCAGTACACTTGTTCCAAGGAGAGATTATCCAGCTGTTTAAAGGCTGAGGTCCACGTGGCCTCAGAACCGAGGGGACAGATTTATCAGCCCAAAGCTGCTTCAAACTGCTCTGCAAAGGAACCAGTCCAAGGCATGAGGAGAAGAGAAAAGGATGTGTCTCACCACCTGTGGACACACACAGTTACTACTTGCCTTTACAACCCAAAAACATTCACTAACCCCAACACTTGGACTACACCTGCATGGATAAAAATCTGGAAGGAGTTACATAAGAACACTCTTGTGTTATGTTTTGTAAAACAAGTACAGTTCTGCTATGATTGCGCACCAGAGTATGTCTACACTGGTTTACCAAGAAATCCCTGTGCTGGTTTCCAAGTCTGCACCTCTTCTGGAAGGTTTTCACTGCCAACAGATGAGATTTGTCAAAAACTGCATTTGCTTTGTATTTACCTCAGTAGCAAATTTCACCAAGATCGCCAAGTGAATCAGAACAACCTTAATAACCCAGATGGAGTCTAATTCCACACAAGGAAGAGTTTTTGAAACTGCAAAGGGCCAATTTATTTCTATTAGACAAACAGAGGATTTTAAATTTATTATTCAGAAAGCTGAAGAAAGCTCTGACCCTGTGCACGTTCATGTTCTGTCTGCACCCTGAGAAAAGCCTGAGAAGTGGCATTTGTCAGTAGCTCACATATTCAAGCAGAAAATTGTTGATCTACTAAACAGTAAGATTTAAGTAAGAATAAACTAAGATCTTATATAAACAGATGTCATAGGTCTGTTACAGTCTTCTAGCTCTGCTGCAGGTATATAAAATATTCCAAGAATAACATAAAGGTAACTTAGTATGTACAGACCTCCAGATAAGAGCTGCTTGCCCAATGCTTAGGTTAGGCAATATTTCAACAACCTCTCTTTTCTGATCTCCTCTTCTACGCTCTCCTGTTGCAGCCACACCTGCTCCTTTTAGTCTTCTCCCCTTCCTAAAGTTGTGCAAGTCTTGAGCAGCCTGACCACCAGCCTTCCTTTCCACAGTGTTCATTTAGGTCTTTTTGCTGTAGCCTGACACATGGACAGAAACAGACAGTAAATTGTAGTATATATTTTACTTCAATGAACTTTAATACCCTTCTGCAATCAGTACAATTAATTGTGAGTTAAATAACTGACTTCATTTCCTCAGAACCTTCTTTTCCAATTAAGGTAATTGCAAGATTGAAAGGATCAAAATTCTTTTTGAAATTTAATAGATACAATGATGACAGTGACTTGTAGGCAAAATCAAACAAACAAAAGCTCAGGTAAGAATAACCTATCTTCCTACCAGAAGAATTGTTCTCAAAATAGTATGACCTGAAAGTGAAATTAAACTTGTCTTTCTAAAAAGAAGACTTAAAACATTCCAACAAGCATCATGGCATTGTCTTCTCAACTTGTTCTGAGCCAGAAGAGAAAACAGAAAAATAAAACAAACCACCTGCCAGAAGAACAAAAAATCTACCAGAATGGATACTCNCGGCCCCGCTCGGTTCGGGATCGGCCTCGCTCGGCCCCGCCCGCTGACAGACATCACGCGGGAGTGCCGAGCTATTCCACCAGCAGCCCTGAGGTCGCGGCGCCCCGCCGCGCCGGCTGAGCGATGCGCTCTGCAGCTCTGCTGAGCAGGCCTGTGCCGGCTCTGCGGGCCGCCGAGCGAGGGGTGAGNGGATACTCTCAAAAAAAAAAATAATAAAAAAAAAAATGTTTGGGGCCTTTCCTCTTATTGAAATCTTTCACTGACAAGAGAGGCTGCTAGTCCATTAATTACATCTCAGAACAGTAAATTAATTCCCTCCAAGGACACACTCTGCACACAGAACTGTCCACTTGATACACCCTTCCCCCCTTTTGCCTCTCTGTATTTTAGATTTCAGATTTTTTTTGCGATTTTCATTTCAACAACAGATATAATTTTCAAATACAAATAATTTTCTTCTATGCCCTGGTACACAGGGCAATGTCTCAGGAACACGTTATGCTTTAAACCTCAAGGTTTTCATTTGCCCTTTAACTACTTTTTCCTTTACATCTGCACTTGAAAATCTAACAATTTACTATAAATTATTCTAATCTTCATCTCCCAATACCTGAGCACAACCACTTAAATTCATGTTTTATTTATTAACAGGCATTCAGAGATTACTTTAAAATCAAGGTTTCAGCATAATATTTGTCTTTTCAGCCACTCTACCTCAATAAAATTGTACTCATTTCACATTTTTTTAGAGTTTTGTTGTGTTGAACAGACTTCTAAGAACCCAAGGCCAGCAAATGCAGTTAGAATATAAATACTGAAAGCTTTGTTAACACATAATGGGTCTTGAAGATCCCTGGACAAATTGAAACCACTCAATCAATTAAGTAAAGGCCTGTGCCCTACTAATATTTTCAAGAAACTTTAAAATAAAACAGCTATTTTAATGATTAAGACAAATTTAGTTATTTAATCCACTGATGTAACCTTCAGAAGTTCAACATGTTATACATACATATTACAAGGGAAAAAAAAGTTTTAACTATCTTTGCTTCATTTAACAAAAAAACAAAACAGTATTTCAAGACAGAATTCTCAAACACCCATATGAAGAAAATACTCTGAACAGTCTTAATATTTTTATGGCTTTTGATAAACTGGAGCCCTGAAATTTTATGGGCAGATGCAAAATTTACCACCTGAAAGGCAGCATAAAAAGTTTGTCCAACTCCAAGACCTTCTTTGAGACAATTATGCAAGAAATGTTACTTTTTTTTTGATGCTCCAATTATTTTCAGCTTATCCCAACTCAAGGCTTTCCTACCGCTCAAAAACGCGGGATAGGTATTTTGACACTCACATAAAATTAATAAAGGACAGAAATAAGTTCAGATGCAGATGGTAGCTGATAAACAGGCAGCTAACAGGCTACAACACAAAATGGCTGAGTGATGCAAAGTTAGTTAAGGGAGTAACAACTAATCAGTGCCTGACTGCAGAATACCCTTTATTCTAATGTCCTTTTAATAAACAAAACAGAACTGCCTGGAACTACTGGTGATGCCTCACTGCTCTCGCTTTGTAAACTCTAGTTCTCCTCCCTTCCTCCCAAGTCCCTTTTTTTCTAAGAGCTAAGTTTTTTGACAGAACCCTACTTCTTATGAAAAGCTACTTAAACCTTCTAATTATTCAATTGTGTGCATCTCCTGAAACTCTCCCTCCTTTCAGAGGGAGACAACGTGCTATTACTCCTTTATGGTTCTGAGTGTGAAGTTTTGGAGGACATCTTACAGAAATCAATCTTCCCTTTGCACATCTACTGAGAAGCTCAATACTCCTACAAAGACTGGGTGTTAACTTGTCCCCTGAACAAGAATGGCAGACCCTATTTTTTTTTCCTTCATTTGCTTTTTATAAATGCCTCACTTCTCCTATCTCAAGATCTCAGAGTCGCTGCCAAGTAGGTGGATAGAATCACTGACGTGATTCAAAACTTAGGTGAGTCAAAAATAAATACCACAAATTTGAGCAATCATTTCTCCATCCCTTCACCAGCCAGTAGCAGCAATAACTGGTACAGACCCACCAGTGCTCCACTACAAACCAGATTTCCAACAAACCCTAAGTGGCATCAACAAAGCACAGTTCAGCTGCTTTGTTGATCAAAGTGCATCAGAGTTCCTGCTTCTCTCCACCAGCCACAGCAGAGTCCGACGCAACGGGAACTTTGCTGCTCCCAGCAAAAACAGTTTCAAAAGCAGCCTCCTGCTCCTCTAAAGTCACAGCAGCAGGGGCTCCTCTGACAGCTGTGCTGGGAAAGGCTGGCCGCTGTTCCGGAATCCTTTCCAGGTCCACTGTTCTCCTACCTCTTCTTTTGCCCAGGATTTTGATGTAATTAGCTGGCACAAGTCCTGTTGCTTGGCCATCATAACTAGCCAGAAGCCAACCACGGATCTTGGGTTGTTGTTCTGAAGAAGAGAACGCAAATGCATCATGTTACAAGACAACTGAACAAAACCACTCTGAAAGTTTATATTAGAATGCAAGTAATCACTTAACAGGGAGTAAAAATTCATCCAACAGTGTGGATGAGACATTTGGTCAAATAAGGTGGTTCGGGGGCTTTTTTGTTTCAATTTTCAGACTCTTACATTACAACTTACTTCACATCTGATGAGAAAATAAACAGAAAATCAAAAGTTTACCTTTGGGTGCTAATCTTAGCATGTCACCAGCACGGAAAGAAATTTCTTCTTCTGAGAGAGCGTTGAAATCATATTCTGCTCTTCCAACTACATGGTCATCTTCTCCACTCGCCCAGTTACTAGACACTGTTTTCAAACACAAATCACAAGTTTATCTGCTTTGAGTTACAAAGTTTAGTGTGCTTTTCAAAGGAAAATGAAGAAAACACTTCAACTTCCTTGCTAACACTTTTCCAATAGAGAAGTGACAGAAGTAACATGAAAAGCAAGATTTGTTGAGTAAATCCAACCAACACTTCTCCCACCCAACCCAAACTGTCACATCTAATAAGAAGGAACCAGATACTCAGAGGAACCATGATTCTGGAATCATAGAAAGCTTCAGCAGGAAACCACATCTTAGCAACAGGTTACTTAAGCAGGCTGTCACTTGCATCACATGCCTGAAATTCAGTACCGTGCCCCAGTATCTATTCATTACCGTTGCTGTAGTGTGAGATTAATGACTATACAGGCAACAACAGAAGGAACAATACACGATGCACTTCTCTGGTGCTGTAGGTCATCTTTACCTGTTTCTTCATCACTGTATGTAGAAAGCAGCTTCCAAATCAGGTAGGGGCCTCCCAATATAACAGCAAAGAACAAGAAAATGGGCCAGGATTTTGCAGAGTTAGCCACCTTGTCTTCAAGGCCAGCACGAGCTACTTTGCCCTCACTCTCTGCCCACAAATCCTCGTTCTCACAGCTCTGCCGCAGACCCAGCAAGCGCTGCAGGCGTTGGTAGAGGTACCTTATAGTTCTCACTAGAGCAAAAGCTGAAAACACCTTGGTGAAGTGAATTTTGAGGCGGGAGAAGTGGTTGGCCACATCCAGCACAGCTCTGAAGCTGTTGTAGACAGCTGAGAAGGTTGCATCCATCATCATACTGACGGAGGCAAAGGCGTGCACGATGCTTTCGATGGACTGGAAGGCACCTCTGCTGCTCTCCTCAGCCTGCTGCACAAACCTGCTGGGGGGAATGCCATCGGCACAGAAGCGGTTATAGCCCAGCCCTCCGTAGCCATAGCTGTAGGGACTGTAGCTTCCATAGAAAGAGGTGCCGTATGAGCCATAGCCTGGAGAAAAAGAACTGCTATAGGCTGGCCTGAAAGCGCTCAGGCTGCTGCTTGCTGTTTGCTGGGATGGTCTTGGCAAAATGGGTGGAGGGATTCGTGCCACCGTGGGTTGTCCAAGCCTGGTCAGCAGGTTGTCACCCAAGTCAGCAGACCTAAATGAATTCAGACAACCAAGATCAGCACCCAAAGTTTAAGTTTTCCCTTCAACAAAGCCCTTGGCTAACTACTAAATGCCACAGAAAGTTTCAGCAGGGCGGGGATAGGGAACCTGGGAGCCCAACACTCAGTATGCTGAACAGCGTTTGCTGGAAGTAAAAAATCTGGACAGGAAACACAGATCCTTCAGGGGAAGGAAACCCCCACAATCAGATATTCACTGTAAACATGGAAAACCTTTGTCTATTCTATCACTTATTCTGTATTTACTGTGTCAACACGTGAAATACACAACCCAGAGCCATCAAACCTGCTGCTCTAACACCCAGGCCATTCTTCTGCACGTGAAAGTCTCTCATAGGCCCCGACATGAACTTTTATGAAATGAAAGCTTTATTTCCAACCTTTGTTCCTATCTCTTCTACACAATGAGCCAATGATACAGCAGGAAGAAAGCTTGAGAGCTCCTCTGAATCCACTCTTAAAGGGTGGCATGACCTAATTGAGAGTCTAAGAAATTATGCAACAATATGTGCAAGGGCTTTGGGGTCCCCAATTTCCCTCTCTACCCAAACTGCCTGACTGCCTGTGTGCAGATTGTCAAGGGGTTGAATCTACTACTGAGAAGTGTTGGCAGAGAGAGGTCTTAATTTAGTAATTTTTCTTTTCCTTTGCATGCACATAATTTTAAATTGTTTTATCAGTGCCCTTCGTAATAAAACTCTGGAAGTACCTGACTGGCATTTGAATTCTGTCAAGCAGCTTTTTGCCAAACTTCTGCCAGTTCAATAAAAATACATGTGTTTCATTCAGACATTACCACCCTAAAAGTCAAACATTTTATTTCCCATGCTTACTGCCTCGTCCCACGACTTCCCACTTCTACAGACCAGAAAAAAACGAAGGAAGTCAAGCTGGAATTGCTATGGAGCTGCTGCTTAGTACTATTTCCATACAAGGTAGGGAACAGCTTCCTCTCAGCAAAACTTACAGGTTTCCACAGCAAAGAATAATATTTGTATCTTTACGCGCCTGCTTTTTCCATCACAGACTGTAACTCTCTGAGCAGTTGAAAACAGGAGGAAAAATAAGTTATTGCCCCAGCAAACAGAGCTACCGTAATTCAGTAAGTCACACTACAGTCCCCTCTCCAGTAGTCAGCTTGGCTCACCCCACTTTAAAGCTCACCCCACTTTGAAGCCATTTAAAATAGGGTAAATAAACCCAGAATGAAAAACCAACACCAAACTGCTGGCTCAGCACACTGCAGGCTGCAGAGAACACAGCGAGGTTTCTGCCCGATGTTCAGTGTAGGGCCAACCTTTTGCCCATTTTCAGCTCCCTCCAACTGCAATCACCAGCACCAAGTGGAAAACAAGAGGAGTATTCAACCACCCAGCGATTTCCTTGACTTCCCATAAAAAAAGGTGTTTACAAACACCTTCTGCGCATCGTTCGCCACGAGCAGGTTGGGTTTTCTGAGAGAGCTCCCACACGACGGGAACACGCACGAGACTGACAACACACAGGAATCTTTTGCAGGTCCTGGGGGTGACACGCAGCTCCCCCAGTCCTGCAGAGGCTCAGGGGCTCACAGCGCTGCACAGCCCCCAGGAAAGGACTGCGAATGCCCCCAGGAAAGGACTTCGAATGCCCCCAGGAATGGACTTTTAATACCCCAGGAACAGACTGTGAAATCAGTGTCCCACCGCTGACAACACAGCTTTCCCTTCCCCACAGCGCACACCCAGCTTCCCTCTGGCACCAGCGGAGTTCGAGCTCGAAGCGCCGCACGCCGAGCACCCCCCGTCGGCCGGCACAAGCCCCTCACGGTGCGGGGCAGCCCCGAGCCGCGCACCNAGCTTCGACCCCGGCTCGGCCTCACTCGGCCCCGCTCGGTTCGGGATCGGCCTCGCTCGGCCCCGCCCGCTGACAGACATCACGCGGGAGTGCCGAGCTATTCCACCAGCAGCCCTGCGGTCGCGGCGCCCCGCCGCGCCGGCTGAGCGATGCGCTCTGCAGCTCTGCTGAGCAGGCCTGTGCCGGCTCTGCGGGCCGCCGAGCGAGGGGTGAGCGGGAGCGGGAATGGGAATGGGAGTGGGAGTGGGAACGGGAGCGGGAACGCGAATGGAGCAGGGCCGGGAATGGAAATGCCAATGGAGCTGGAACGGAGCCGGAACGGGGTTCTGAGCCCCCTCTCCCCTCACACATGAGGTTTTCTGAGCTGCGCCCTGAGGTGCTGGGCCCCGATTCCTCCCCCCATACTGCCACCAAATGTCAGGAATATCGCCACATCTGCCCTTGTGTGTCCCACAGTGCCAGTATTTAAGTCTCATGGAGGTGAATTGAGGTTGAAGTTACCTGAAAGAGTGTTTATTTGTGATTGCTCTTTCTCTTGAAAAGCAGCTTTGGAGTTTTCCAGGTAGCCCTTGGTTTTTACAGCTTACCACAAAGCATCCAAACGCACGACTAACGAAATGCATTGAATTAATAACTTTTCCGCGCTGTGGAGGTTTTCCATGGCTGCAGTATTTCTGTGCAAGGTACTCCTGAGCAGGATTGGATATTGCAGGTGTAACAGTCTGTGGCTGGCATGGAGAACATGGATATGTCCCATCCCTTGGGACACAAGAACGAGGAGAATATCAAATGCTGCTTCCAGGAGCTAAGCCCAAAGTAAAATCAGGTTGTTCATTAGTACTGTGGAATTCCTTGCTGAATTTATTCCTGCTTTGGGTGACAATGGAAGCATTAAACCTTTGGTTTGAACAGTTGGGGTTATCCTTAAACGTGCCTCCTGAAATTTCCTAGATGTCCAGGAAGGGTGAGCGCCTCACTGGGAATCTCTGTTCCAAAAAAAATGCTGAGTTCTGTCCCATAACAAAATTTTGGGGGAAAAAAAAAATAAATCACTCTTTTCCAAAGTACTGGGCAGAGAGAACAACAGGAAACCAAATTAGCCATGATATTTTAGGAGTGAAAAAGAGCATTGTGAGATTTCTCACAAAAACATGAGTCCCGTATTGAGAAGGGAAATAAATCTTAAAAAAATTAGAGGAGCTTTGTGTGACAAAAGGGGATGGCGTGAGGCTCTTTTTTTTTTTCCCCACTGTAATTTTAACACACTGATTCTTTAGTCACTGCAATTTTAGGAGGAATTCCCATTTTAAATTTGCCTTAATATGTCTTCATTCTCCTTCATTTAGTGAGGATTAGCATGTCATGTACTTTATCCAAGATAAAACTGGGCAAAAGCTCAACATTCCCTTGTCAGAAGTCGAGTTCAGGTTTTGTAGGAAAAACCTCAGAAGGACAGAAGCTCTTCCTCCAGTCAGTGGTTTTTTTGGGTTGGTCTTCCACTTCTCTTGTGCCTGTGATTTAAAACAAACATGTATCCCAAATTTTCTCTAGAGGACAAAAAAAAAAAAGCCAGTTACTCTAAATACGGTGCAGTTAACTCTCAACAGATTCTTTTTATTACTGAATTGCTGAACCATGTTTGCTCTCAGCTTTTCTTTTTACTTCTCTGTGTTGAATTTTAGATTTGCCCAGCATGTCTTCACTGACAGAGAAGGACAGACCAATTGTTCAGCTCTTACTCAACACTGGCACTTGCCCACGATGTATTTTGAGGTTCTGCTGCGTGGGATCACAGATGCTCTACAGACATCCACACAAGGTTAGTCCTTCATTGTGTTCTTGGGCTCCTGGCCTGAAAGGAAAAGGAGTTAGGTGAGACTGTGCCTTTTCCTTTGATGTAAAGGAAATTTACGTGAAATTGCAGAATTGGTAGGGGGATGCAACTGAAGAATTGCAGAGCAAAGGTTAAGGATAAATCAGAGAAAACAGTGTTATTAGACATCCCTCTTAGCTTGCTCTAATCCCCTGTCTTTATGTGGTGTCTGCTGGTGTCTGTCTTGATTGTTTTACCTTTGCTCAAGTTTAGACTGTCCACAATTTATTTTTAACATCTTTCTTCCCTATCCTTTTCCATTTTTTATCAATTATCTGAGGACTGTTCATTCATTGTGCTGTTTTTGATCCTTTTGCATCTCTACCTGATTTTCCTCTGAGATGCAACAGCACAGTAACTGCTGTCTTCTTTACTGAAAACCTTTTAGTGAATCCTTCTTCCTGAACTATGTCTTGTCTCTCACCCTTCCAGGAATCAGAGTCATGCAGGTAATTCTTCATTTTGGAAGGCTTCACTCCTGATACAAAGTTCTTACTCTGTTTCGTTTCACCCCCACCTGTGTCTGCTCTCTTGTTTTTTTATTGTAGTGGCCAACTCTCTTCCTGGGCTAGTGGAGTTGAAGGAATTAAATTCTAACATAATCTAAATGACAAGAAAGCACTAGATGTCTCTTCTCGTGGAATAGTGATGGTGCAAAGATAAATGTGTTTCTGCAAGTCAGGTCTGGAAAGTGTTTGCGTTCTTGGATGATAAACAAGTCTATTCAGCAGTATTTTCTCTGGAAATTTCTAGTTTGAGAGAAATGCAGCTTGGAGCTATTGAATTGTGTCTTAAAGATGTCTTTGGGCATAAATTCCATGTTGTTAATTACATACACTAAGCCTCAACTGGAATAGTACTGCCCTACGGAATTGTGCTTGTTAAAGAGGAACGAACAACCACGGTGTGATTCCTCTGTTTGCATTAGGATTTGATGAAGGATTTGCAGCAATTTCTGAAGAGCAGTCAGGAAACAGAAGACACAGTCTGTTTGGATGTGGCTGACCCACCTTGTAAGAGAATCAGACTTGAGCACGGGGAGGAAGGTGCTGATGACCTGAACCACAATGGAGCCATCCTGCAGCTTCCCTCGGCTGATGATGGGAATACTGCCGTGGAGAGCTCAGCTGGGAAGGTTTGCAACGTGTGTTTGGGAATTCTCCAGGAGTTCTGCGAGGCTGGCTTTGTTAAAAAGGTAAATTTTTAGCCTTTTGGTGTACTTTTTTGGAGCTTGTGTATGTTGGGGCCTACAGGATAGAGCTGGTGACTGCAAACACTGTGCAGTTTTTTTTTGTTTGTTTGTTTGGTTTGGTTTGTTTGGTTGGTTTTTTTAATGTTTTCTCTTTTCTTTTGAAAGAAGGAGACCAGACAACAAACCAAAACATTTGCCTGTTTTGAAGATTTGAAATACAGATGTCAGAGTCCTACTCCATCCTGCTCCCAGGCAGTGTTTGCACACCTGTGCAGCTGGGGAGTTGCATCTGTGGTGGGACCAAACTTTGCCCAGGCTTTGTCATAGTGGCACTTCTTGTAAAAATAGCAGTGCAGGTGCAATGGAATGACTGCAGGGAGCACACTTTCCTAAGGAAAGGACTAACAGATGTGTGGTTACATGAATTTAGGAGATGACCTGAGGTTCAGCTGCTATCAAGGAAGACCTCAGTGGAGCTGGCAACCTCTCTTCACTTTTTTTATGTGACAGGAAAATGAGGAGTCATCAAGTGCTGTTCTCTGAACTACATGTTTCTAATACAGCATAAACCTGTCTTTATGAAGTACCACAGGGGGAGAAAATGTTTTGGTGATGCAACAGATTGTGGATAATAGAGAAAATGTGAGTTAGGGGAGAATGTGGGCAGGGTGTTGCAAATGTTATCTCTGAGCAGTTGTATTGCTCATGTGACAAACTGAAACATCAGCTAGAAAACTCACATTGGCATCTGAGATATTTAACAGAGTTTTGATAAAGAAAGATTTGATTTAATAGCAGGAGTGTATCAAAAATGGCACTAGACAGAAAGCGTGGTATATTGTTTCTGTTGTTGCAGAACGTAACTGTTTCTTTTTTGTTTCCATGGGGAGAATATGTAGCTTTTTACAGAATCCACTGCTAAGATTTGTTTCAGAGCCACTCTCTTCTGTAGCAGTGGAAAATCTGACAGCACTTGTAAAGGCACCACAAAACCTAATTATTTGACAAATAAATTTCCTTATCTGAAATGCTGATTTCACCTAAAATTTCAATATACAATTGGTCCTGGCCTTAAAATAGTGAGTTGGCTTGTTTCGTAGCACCAATGATACTGTTGACTAGTAACTTTTTTTAACAGGACAGAAAAGCTTGTATTTCAATAAGTTGTTAGTGATTACTCTGGTTTGTATGTTGGGCATCTCTCTGAGTGTGTGTTAACGTGAATTCACAGTGATTATTCTAGAACAAAAATTATCAGCTCAGTCCCATTGCTTTGGATTCATATTAAGCTCCTTCTCTTACAGGTGTGCCAAAAAGTTAATTCTGCTGACTACCAGTTCACCAGTTTTGTATTTTCTGTGTCACTACCCCCACAGCTGTCTGTCAGGGAGGTAAGTAACTTAAATAATAACTTAAATAATTAAATACATATTTAAGAAAGTAACTGTGGAATGTATGAGCTGGATGTGGTTTGGGCTTTAATTGTTATTGTTAAAAAAACCCAAAAGCCCATGCTGGAAGTGAAGTCTGCTGTCCCCTTTCTTATGGGTGAGTATTATTGTAATTAATAAAGAGCCTGAGTCACTTCAGTTTCCAGTTAGCCCAGGAGTTACTTTCCATCTGAAAACCTAAAAAGAGCTTGTTGAAACCCTCGGTGAATTGTTCCCTTTGGTGCAGGTGCCAGCCCTGCTTTGTGGATCTTCTTGGAGACAGAACTGCACAGCTGGTGCCTTTCCAGGGATAAATGATAATTGGTAGTGCAGAATGCAAATGGAGGAATTTGAGGATGAGCTCTTGAAGAGTTCAGCATTTTAAATGATGAGAAAATACACTTAGCTGTGAGATGTTTTGCAATCTTCCTCTGCTTTCTGATATAAAATGATGCAAAAGTACTGTTCTAAAAGTGATGCAAAAGTGGTGTTTTAAAGGGCAACATGTAAATCTGTACAAGAGATGCCTGCTGTGGCCGAGATGTGGTGGAGGCTTCAGTGGACATGGCAGAAAGAAGTGTAGATGGTGTTGGATTTCTATGTAAAGCTGTGGTGAGGTCTCTTCTGCTCCCACACAGTCTGGTAAAAAATCTACTGCCTGTGTGGCGGTGATCTGTGCTGTTAGTTGTGGCATCTTGGGCAAGTGCCACTGTGATAGCTAACAAATATTCTATTCTTAAATCTTCTGGAACATAAGTTTCTCTGCTTTCCATCTTAAGTCGAGCCTAGTTGGTGTGTTTGCTTTGTCATTTCTGGCTGGGTGAACTGCCCTGATTCCCATTTCGGTTTTGATGCCTCCAAAAACTGAGGTCTGTCAAA
>WAAG01047977.1:0-25940 GCA_013390105.1 Tichodroma muraria | reverse complement strand
TTACATAGTGTCAGGAAGGATTAAAGCAGGACAAAATCACCATGCACATGCAGTCAGACTTGGTCAGATGGGGGATTTAGGCCTGCAGAGCTCAGAGGAAGATATTTAAACTAGTATGGTAATATTTACCAAGTCAAGAGCACGGATATGAGGAGGTAGCATGGCTAAACTGATATGGAGTAATTTATTCAGCTCCTGCGACTCAGTCATATATTTGAGCATTTTGGCAGCAGGAGTGATTTTGTCAGCTATGGAACTCAGTAAAAGTCTGGCTGTGCCAGTGGTGTATCTTGCTACTGGGGTGAGCTGCTCAAAATGGATTTGGGACTTTTGTATTCTTTTTGAGTCCATGAAATTGACCAATTGATCTTTCTACATTTCTATGCTGCTATTATTAGGGTTTATGTTTCTCCTTTCAGCTCATTTTTTAATTAGCTAGACAGTAACTGTAAAGACATTACATAAATAAGATACAATGATCTGCTATGGTTATGGGCAGAAGTTCTACAGCCAATTTTCTCTCCCAGAAGCAGTTCTAAATTTCAGAATATTGTTGCATCCCAAATGTGGGAAAAGGATACAATGTTTGAGAGGGAGTGGTTAAGTGAAATCTTAAAAATAGTTTCAGCTGAAGGATCTACAAAGTTTTTTAGGTATATAAACATCCAAAAGAGATATTCATCTTTTCAGAATACCTCAAACATCCCTTGTTAACCTCCTCTAAATATGACAGCTCAGCTTTATGAAGCAACTTCAGCTAGAAGTATGAAGCGAGAAGAATCATCATCGTTGACTTATGGATATTTGTAAATTCTTTAAAAAAAAACCACTAGATGTACTGGAATGACTAACTGGACACACATGGCTCGCAGACCATAAAGATCTATTCAACAAAGCCTAGGCAGATTTCAGCTCAAAGGCATTACAGTCTGTAAATAAATATTTCTTCAATTCGCCTTTCCTTCCTAGCCTCGTTTTGAAACCATATTGGACATTAACAAACAGCCTAAAATACAGCACCATTCCCATGAGTTTCAAACTATGCTGTTTCCAGTTGTTGAGGACACTCTACAGAACTAAAGCACTCCCAGTATGACACCATTACTTTCGTGTAGTGTTCATGCCTCCCCGCAGCCTAAGGAAAAATAACACTTTTCCAAGTCCAGAATGGATCAGTCAGAAGATCATAATCTATGCTTTGGGCCATTGACTGAAATACTTCAGTGTGCTTTATTTTATGCTCTTCTTTAACTGTACCCAAATGTTCTTCCCAGAATACTTGTAACAAATATTTTGCCTTCCATCTCACATAAAATCACAGTATGGTTTATCTGTGAAACACTAAGAAGCTAAAATCCTGCATATTTCTCTACATCAGACAGTAACTGTCTTGGGGGATATTTTGGCCTCCTGGTAGGCACTGTCGTCAGCAGAGTATGTTCCCAGAAACTAGGTGAATAATAGTGTCACATTCTTTGTTGTGATTCAAGGAAAGGTTGTTTAGAAATGAAGCAACTATCTTGAATGCAACAGGAACCCAGAGCAGCCTCCACAAACAAACGCAAGCTAACAGCTATCTCCGGTCACAGCGTAATTTCATCTGCTGAAACAGCAAGGACTGCTGATACTGAATGGTTATTATCATCTCAGAAATGAAAGTGTCACTCTGTGAATAGGCGATAAACACCAGCTGAACAAAATTACCTTTATTTAGCATAAAAAACCTGTGATATTTTAGCCGCATGTGTCTTCAGTGCCTTTAATCCCCACTTAAAATCAAATGGCAGGTAGCCAAAAAACAGAAAATAACACTAAGAATGTAAAAGCTTATACAGTTACATTTTCACATCTCCTACTGACAGTATTATAAGAAGTCCCTCCAGGATCTTTACTGATCTTCACATGTGTGTTGAAAACTAATGAAACACAATAAAAACCTGAGACAGCTCACACATATTTCAGTGTAGTTCCTTTGAAAATATTAACTTTAGAGGAGGATTCCAAGCTAGGATTTGGCTTCAGCCAAGATGAGAGCAACAAATAGAGAAACAATTCAGCCTTTACTGACTTTTCAGCCTCCTATGTGTCAGTCTCACCTCTGACAAGAAGAATTATACCCCTTCTCAGGTCCTCCACAAACACTTTCTTAGAAGATTATCAAAACAAAGTATGGACAGGCTGGATGAGGTTAGTGATGTATATAGAAAGAAAGATGTTAGAAATTACTGTCTCCTCCAAAAACTCACCTGTTCCCTAACTTTGAATATCTGCTCACACAACAGCTCATCTCTATGTATGTTTTTGGCCCGTGCTTTCACTCCCTGGGTACCTTAAGAAATTCTGTTTATCTTGGTCTGCAAATTCAAGTGACCTGTGCTGCTTGCACACACACCCAGTGCTTCCCTCACAGGCTTCACGGATAAAGTACTGTGAAAGAAAGAAATCTTAAGCTGTCAAAAGTTCTGGAGCTTATGTTCAGAAATGGTCTGGATATTCCCACCCTGGGAAATTTGACAGCAAATATTTAAAAGTCAACAGCTTCAGTTTGAACACAAGCAAGCAAGTGAACCATCACATGAAACAGTGTAAAACAAAGTTTAAGAAAGAAATTTTTTTACTCTATTTGAAAGGGAAATATGATCTAATTTTTCTGCTAAATGCTTTTTTTTTTTAATCAAGTTTCACTGAAATTACTCTGAATTTTTTCCAATCAAAGACAATGCCATTGTATGAGAAATCCATGGATTTAAAAGTGACACCTGTGATTTTGTGAAGGGTGAATTTTTTTCCTGTTTCTGGGAAAGCTGATGTCAAGTCAGCTGCCTCTAAACACTGAGGAACTTCACTCTCAAGAAACTATACTTTGTGCAGAAATGCCATGATAGGGACAGAGAATACAGGACAAAGCTATGTTTAAACCATGCTACTGTGTACCCTATTTTCAGGGAGAAATCCGTTTACTCTGACATGTCTGAGATTTGGGTTAACCAGTGTGCTTGGTGGTGTTTTGCCCTCTCTAATGCATAAATCCTCAAAGACACATTGACTTTCATCCTGAATACCTGTGTAATCTTGGACCTCAGAATAAACCCCCAGCAAAATGATGGTCCTCTCTCTGTGAGGGCTGCACATAGCAAAGGCAGGCTTTACAAAGCTATAGCTAGAATTTTTTTTTCAGAGGCTAAAACTGTAATGTACATTTGGAAATCTATACTTTCCCTAACAAGGAAAACTTAAAACTAGGTAGATTTCAAACAGGGATATAACAGAAGGATTCAAATGTTTATCAGAAGCCTTGAGGCTGCATTTATCAGTAGATTTCCACCAGCCTTTGAGGTGCCCTGTGGTGTCCCTGTGGGCATGCTGGCTCCCCTAGGACACCAGGACAGCTTCTCCCAGGGGCATCCATCCCAGCTGAGTGTCCTGGGTCTCCCTGGTCCCAGGGTGAGTTTGCTGTCTGATGGAGATTTTGCAGCACAAAGTGACAGGCTTTGTGCCTCTTTTTCCCTTCTGGGTTTTTTTAGAAGGTTGTCATCTCTTCTTCTACAGTAACTATGAGCCTGGGGAAACAACCTCCTACAAACAACATGCAGCTTTGTAACACTATTGCTCTTTTTTTTCTTTTCCCTAAAAAAAGGAGCACAGGCAAGTGATGATAGGAAACAACAAATTAAAAAAGAAAAAAAGAAAAAAAAATCCAACACGATAAAAAGGAAGGGTGAAGTGTGGGAGATGAGAGCTCAAACAAGTATAAGGACCCCAGAGATGGACACAGAGCAGAGCACACCCCTCCCATGTCCCTGGTCTTTTCCTCATGCATTTGAATCTAGAAATTTTTAGCACACACACTTTGGAAGATCTTCCCCAGTAGTGCCTTCAAGTTCATCTCTCTCATGTTTTAGGCTAAATTCAATCTTACATCCAATGATATGAACTGTTATCCAAAGCATCTTAAACTCAGTAACTATTGCTGCAATAAGAGCGATGAGCAAATATCTCTCTGGACTTGGTTCCATTGCCAAATGCTCTAGAAACCCAGGTTGCAATCTCAAGGTTATATTGAAGCTGCAAGTCACATTCCATAAATGAAAAATAATGAAAAATTGCCATTAGCCAGGCTTTGTTTGATAATTCCTTATGATTTATAATCAGTTTCGTACAGCACTGGCCTTCAGTAAATAAAAATGTATGGGCTTGTTTATATCCATGACTAAGATTAAATCTTTTTCTTTTTACCCTACAAGTATACCTAAGTTTTGTTAACTCATAAACACTGCAACTTTTTTTTTTTTTTCCCCCACACTGTTTAAAATGACCACATCAACATCTGCCCTGAAATCTTCCATGGATAATTTGCTTTAGGATCTGAAATGTCTAATTAATTCCTCCTGTTTCTCATTTTCTTCAACAATTACACATGAGATGATTATGACAGTGCTCTCAAGAAGCTGTATTAGGTACACATTTCTCTTTATAATTTAGCACCCAAATACTTTTGGAGAACACAAATTGCTGAATACTTTCTTGTGATTTACTTGGGTTTGTGCCAACTTTTTTCAACTATATTATTATTTGTGTTAAATGGTATTACAGTGTTGTTTGTCCACCTTCAGCCCAGAAGCACAGTTTCTTTCCATGGCTGTTCTGAGACAGTATTTTTTCACCTAATCTAAATGTCATCTGTATAAATCTTACTAAACTGAAAGGTTTGCAAAATTTATCACAATTTTCTTCAGGTGCTAAATACAGCCTAAATACATATCTGAGAAACCAGTGCAGCTCACAAATGTTTCAAAAAGTTAAAAAAAAAAACAAACTCTTTTATTTTAGCTAGTATGAACACCCACCAGGGCCCCTGTAACAAAACAGACCTGTTTTGTTTCTTCAGGCCTATCAATGGACAAACAAGGAGTTTCATTCATCTTTCCTATAACTACAAGAACTTATTTGTCTGTTCTTCTAGTCATTCCAGAGCAATGAGCATATCCAGCTCCTTTTTAAAGCATTGCTTCACAATGTGAAGGGATCATATAGGTGTGCGAAATTTTGGACAACTCAATGTTTTCCTGGGGTTTTTTAAGTATTCACAATGTATTTATCCACTGGAAAATAGTTTCAAATTATTTACAGATTTTTTTCTCATGTTATTACACAGGAACTCAATGCTTAAATCAACTTGATACAGTGAATTGCATAGCACTTGCCCTTTTTCCCATCTATTATGAATTTGTACATTTATTTTTCATATATCTTCTGTGGGCTTAGCCTTATGCTTCTAAACTCTGCAAGTCAACTATATTCCTCTCCATTCCCTTTAATTTAAGTGTAAAACACAATTCTTGGCAGCATCTTTGTGTAAGGTTCGCCTGAAAATGAATACTACACTGGTTATCCCCAGACACATCCACTGCCTCCGAGGACATTCTGAGCCACGTGGTACACTTGGCACATGCCAGGTGCACCTTGTTGAATCTTCCAAGCTCTTCAAAGTGAAATCATCCTTTTCAGTTCCTGGATCTCTTCCAGTGGTTCAGGCATCACANACACTGACTTGTGCTTTTTATCACAGTGTAAAGTGACGCCGGCTATTCCTGTTCTAAATCTCAAACATGACCTGATCTCTTCGCTAGAATACAAACTCTGAAATATACTTTTTTCAGCCTTAGTGCAGTCACAGATTGTTCTGAACGAAGCTTCTTATCGTCCTTTCTTTCTGTTTTTGGAAATTGTCTCTGTGTTTCATATATTCTATCTCTTCCTTCTTAGTGTGGTTCTCTAATTAATTTCCAGTAAATCTCCCAAAGTCAAGATAGTAAAAGTATTTTTGCACAATCTTCCTCTTTAATGTCAGACATTGCTTGCAAGTCTAGAATGCTACATTATTTAAATCCCCCTTCAAGTCATTTTTCAAACTTACATAATTTCAGCACTAGTGAAAGGGGCTCTCCTAGCCCCTTGCTCTTACCTGGATTATGATCCAGTTCAACAATGCTCAAGTTATCTGTTTTGAATTATGTCCTATTTCAAGCAGCTATGTAACATCACAAAATTTGCATCTACACAGTGGCTTACCCCTTAAAGACTCATTTCTCAACACTTACCCATCACAGACTCTGGCACCACAGGATAGCTGCACTTATCAAGAATATCCAGAGAATTTCAGAGATCAGCTACTTTCAACCATCAACATGCCAAATTCCTTTCATCCCAATGTGACAATCTTACTGTCCTTACCTATAGGTGGAATAGCACAGGAGAGCCAAGACAAAAATGTAGCTTTCCTTCCAGGCAAATACTTGCTGTTGTTCTTCTACAACATTTCTGGTTTATACAGTTCCAGTTAGTCTTCCAAGAGTGGGGAAAGGCAGCCAAACCTTAGCTCTGGCCAATAGCCAAGGGGCAAGTCAGTGCCAGCACGACAAAAGCAACCACAACTTCACCCCAGCTGTAAATACAGAGGCTGGGACTTTCCCTGAGACTTTGACGGGAAGTTCTTTCATCCTGCACAGACAGAAAAGACTTGCAACATCCCCTCACATATTCCTGCCCTGAACACTCACCCTGACTTCCACTAGATAAATACCAGCTGGGCTGGTATTACTCAGGGTTTCTGAGTCTGCTCCAGGCAGTAGGACCTCTCTGCAACTCCTGAGGTGTCCCTTGGTCCGCCTACAGCATCTCACCAGCTTGCTTAGAGGGACTGCACCAGGTTAAGTGCACAGGTGAGTTTTACATAGATGACAGAGGTTTTTCTCATTTCTGCAGGTGAGAATGGGGAACAAAATGGCTAAACTGTCAACCTGAGAAGTTTAGATGGGCTTGAAGTTAAATTTTTAAATCTCTTGATGAAATTTTAGTCCAGCCTTTCTCTCTGCTAGACAAAAAAACACAAAGCCAGGCCATGTCTCCTGGGTTTTAATTGACATTATGCAGCCTATTTTGTAACTAAGAGCTGATGTAAGGAAGCACTGAGAAATAGGAAAGTAATTTTGTCTGTTAAGCTGGGACAAACCAGAACTTCAGATTTGTCAATTAATATTCAGAGATCTTACATAGCTGATAACAAGCTTATTTAATCTTCCAGAGGTATTTGTTATAGTTAAAGTGAAGAAAGTTTCTGCAAATAAGGGCTGGTCCTGCAAATAAGGCGGGCTTTAAATAATGAAGCTAGAAAGTGGATGTTCTTTCCTATACCAGAGCCAAAATATTGGTTTGAATTTTAACAGCAAGGGCAGGGTGTTGTTTTACCCTGAATTATAAGTTATCACTAATAAAAGTTGGAACTAATAACTCTTTTCAGTTCTGGATTCATATGTGGATTTCAAGTTTTCTCTTCCCATTCCAGCAGCATACCAATTTTAATCCTGTTTAATATTTTATAAGCAAGGAGCTTCAATGCTGCAGAAAGAAATGGATTTTTCTTAAATATTGTCTTATACCAGCTCCACATTATTAATTCAGAGAACATTTGCAGATGTCAGAACTGTTCTTCAGCTTTGATATACAAAAATTTCATATCCCCTCTAAATCTGTAACACAAACTGTCACTCAGACTGTAGGCCTATCTTTCAAGTCTGTTAAGACTTCATAAAATGATGCAATTAGTGGAAGATGAAATTTCTTTTTTAGATGTGGCCTTTCTGAAGCTCCTAGATTTGTTAATAACAATGATTTAGACTAGCGTGAAGTAGCACTGTAACTATATACCAGAATATTGCAATACTCATTAAGAAATCAAGCATCGCTGTGTTTTCTTCCTCCATATTGGAATTTTCTCATAAAAATATATTAAGCACTTTTCATATTTGTACATTTTTAGGCAGATGGTATGGTTTTAAATTACTTCTCCTAGTTACAGGCAGAAATGATAATCAGATGAAGGGTCTACTTTGTGTTGAGAAACTATTAACAAAGTGTGTAGCATACACTAGTAGTTGGTTTCAGAGCAGGACCTCACTTGGGAATGATCTGCTGCCCTCCACCATGTATCATTCCATGTTCACATTGCAGAGCAGATGGGGATATGCAACCTTGGCTTCCCATGGGTGAAACAAAACAATCTCACAGCTAGTTGCAATTAAGCTCGCAGGACCACACCAGAGCTACTCTGAAGCAAAAACACCACCAGTGTGGGAGTTGGGTGCTCCCTGTAAACCCAGTGTCTCAAAAATGCAGACAGTAAATGAGACTTTCAGGTGGAGTAATTAAAATCTACATATTTTAAGGTCTCTTTCACTGCTCCCCAGTCTATTTTTATTTGAACCTCTTTATTTTGTAACTTCAGAGTTTGAGCCAACATTTCTTCCTTTCTCATATCGGTTGCTAAACTAGCAGAGTGGATTCAACATTTTCACTATCTCATTTTCTGTGGGACATTTTAGAGGCATTGGCATTTTGACTTTATTTTTATTCTATTCGGATTTTAAATTATATTGACTTTGGGGTTCAAAAGCCAGGTTTTGGGAAGAAATGGTAGGGACAGGTATTTAAAAGTAACATTTGCATGCTCATTGCAGTTCAAATGTGGGGAGCTTTTTGTCCCTTCATGCTCTAAAACAAAATATTGGGGTTTTTTTTTTCCTCTTTTGACATCACTGTTTAGAATCAGATACTATCTTCTTTTTTAAAATTTTTTAAACAAGTGCTCTCCTTAGTAAGAGCACTGTCAATAAAATACTCATTTAGTTCACTCACTGGCAGGGCTGTGAGAAATAGCTGCATTCCCAAATGTCCTCATGAGCCCTACTTGTGATGCCTGTGAGAGGCTACCTGGAACAGAGGCTAGACTGTGTTAAAGGAATAAAGCAGATATTTATTAAAAGGCTTTCAAAGGATACACCTTGGGCAGTACAAGAGCCGGCCATGGCTCCACCCAAGTTGGACAACCAGTCATGAGTTTTCACACTTTCATAAGATTTGGTCCATGTCCATATTGGGGTTAATTGTCCAATTACAGCTTCAGGTTATGAAGTCCCATCCTCTCAGATTGCTCTCCTCAATTTGCTGTTGTTTGTACTTTTTGGGCCTGAAATTGCAATAGTATCCTTGGTTCACACGCTGGAAAAGGATTGCTTTGTCTAACTAAACTGTGAAGAGAACTTGCTAACACTTCAGATGAAGTTCAGAGTTAGACACTAAGGCAGTACAGAATCTGAAAAATACGAAAGCTAAAATTTAAGACATTACCTGTGCTCCCAAGAGCTCTCTCCTCCCAGCTGTGGAGGTCTGGGCAGGGTGCTGGGACTGTGACAGGCAGTGGGCAGCATCTTGGGTCAGCACTGGTTATACTGGTGCATCTTGGAAACAAAGGGAATAGCTGCCAGCAAAAGCGTTCATTGGAGGGCTGGCAAAATTTCCTCCCAACTTCATAGTGACTACTGCATACAGCCCTGGACACACAATAGCAAGGGTGACTTTCAGCTATTTTTTTTACTTTACTAAGCTGCTGAGGCGCTATCTCTCCTGATGGGGTTACCAGAGAAATGCCCTAAGTTTGGTGGTGGCACTATGCTGGAGAAAGGCTCAGGCTACCTAGCTTGAGACTGCTCTTCAATGCTTGGCTGAGCTGCCTTGTTTGTTGCATTGGCAGAGCTACACAGATCAGCCTGGTTCAGCAGCAAGGGTAGGCCTAACCTTCCATTGGGACATGCAGTTCCCATGACTGTCTTTGGAAAACATGAGGTTAAGATTAAATCAGGAGTGAGGATAGGCTCCTGGCTATGGATGATTTCCCTACATGTGCTTTTCTCAAGTGGAGCAGCCTCATCAGGACAAATAAGAATGTGCAGAAAAAACACTTCCATAAACAGCATGATAACCCTAAAAAATGAGAATATTAATAAATTTGATTTGAGTTCTGAAACCTGAACTGCTCTGGAGCTTCATATAACTTGGCACTTCAAAGGTGCTTAATTATAATAATCTGCTACAAACTGCTTGATCAATGGTGTAAAGGCTCAGCCATCCAATTCAGACAAGTTACAGCACCTGAGGACCAGGATCAAAGTGTTTTACTGCTGCCTCTCACCTTTAGTGATGCCAGCCATGTGAGAAAGTTTCTGGAGGCCTCAGATAAACAAGCTTTAAGAGCTAAGAAATTAAGTGGAGAAGTTGATTGCCAAAGAGCAAAACACTTTCTGGCATCATTAAAGCAGAGGATAGTCTGTCAAACGATTTCTCTGAGGTGGTCCCATGCTATGATGACTGTAAGAGCAGGAAATATGTAAAAAGACATGAGTACTCACAACAAGTGGATAATTATGCAATAATCATAATAATATCATAAAACAGTAATTCAATAAAGACAATGGGTTTATTCAGAAAACTCAGTTCCTTATTTTGTACTGCATTTCCTTGCTGGAGATGTAAGAGAGGGTCACCCTGCAGGAGGGAATTATTTTGTCCAATTAGGCAATTACAAAAGCAGCATGACTCTTTGTTTTGTACCTCCTGGCACCCTCTTCTTTGCTCTTCAACTAAGTTTAATAAAAAGCTTTTCATTTGTCTCTGTTCCAAGTATCTACTTCTTCCTTCACTCCTTTTTTGCTTGTTGCATGGCTTTGACATGCAGAAGAAAGGGTGACTTCTGCCTTGACCCCACATATTTCACAGGGGTAGGAACAGTGACTTTGACTGAGACCCAGGAGCAAGTAGAAGACACAAGTCCGGGTGAGCTCTCTCTGAAGGCCACAGCCCCTGTGTAAGAGGGCACAGGCAGCCGGGATTTGTAAGAGATGTTTTGTAAGGTTTCCTGTCCCCCATGCAGTGGCACAGGATAACTCTGGCTGCCCTGCAAACGTTGTGTCCCAAGAGCAGTACCCCAAGGCTGTACTCAGGCAGAGAGGTGTCATTTGTTCCAACATCTGGGCTGGAAGAGGAGCTAATGATTCACAGCTGTGCACACCCGTTGCTGCTTGCCAGGCAGGAATCGGCAGCAGCAGCCTGGGCACCTGCAAAACCTGGGCTGAACGCAAAGGCGGCTTTGGTAAAAAACAAAACAAACAAACAAACAAAAAAATAAACACAAACCCTAGATCTTTTCTTTTCTCAGCATAGGATGCAGCCCTGAACAGCTCTGTCAATTTTTTACTAATCCCATCACTGGGGATTTTTTTTTCTATTTTAAAAGCATAAATTCTAAATTCAGGCTTCTCAGCAATTAATTTTCAAAGCCTTAACTTAAGATTATTGCTTAAAGAGTTTTGAAATCAGTGGCTCAGTAAGAAGGGGGACCTCTTCCATCTTGAGAAGAATTTAAAAGATTGCCTGATAAGAATTTTTCTTGTTGGAAAATGCAGCAGCATATAAAAATATCCATCTCGCTCCCTTTTTTTTTTTTTTTTTTAAATAATTTCTTCTGAAAATATCAGTGTTCCTTTAGTCCTGGAGGCAGGCATGCCTCTGCAGACGCCAAATTCAGTCAAGCGAGAGAGGAAAATGTTCAAGTCCACATAAAATAAAGGAAACCAAAAGAAGCAAGTAAATACAACTAGTACTCTTCACATCAAGCGAGTAAGGGAACTGACAAAGTTATCCACTGTCTTGGATTGTCCAACCATATGTCTTTAAACATAGATTATTCCAGAAATGCTGCAAATCCACATTTATTTGTTCTGGCAAGAAAACTTCATATTCATGCTCTGTTTCCTTAAATCTTCCATCATATTCTCACTTCTGATATTTCTAAGAGCATAAGTCAGGAACATTGTCACTGCGCCACTGCAGCCACCTTGCCCTTTTTTTTGTGAAAGGTGTAACAAAACAACTGGGCTTCATTTTCCCACTTGTGCAACCTGGTCCAAAAGTCAGAGAATTACAAATCAAGAACTCATTAGGGTAAGTGGGAAGAGTGTCAGGCTTTTCATGCTCTCCTAGAGCTCATAATAAATATGTGGCATGACCTCTTATATTTTTAGTGTTTGGAAGGTCTGGTTTTGGTAGGTTGCTGGTGTAATTTCTGCTAATTCCAGTCTCACTGCAAGGCACTGATGGCTGTCAGCAAAAGCCTCCCAAATAACAACCCCTGCTTCATTCCCCATTACTTTCAAGAGACTACAATGACTTTGGGTCAAAACTGCTTCACTTACTTGCCTCCTTCTCTTTTGGTGTACAGACATGCATTTGGGTGTGTATGCTTCACAAAATTTAGGGTGTCCATTACTTTAGCTTGATTTCTGTAGGAAGTGAGAAGTCCTCTCACTCATGCAGAGGTACATGAGTGTCTCACATTTAAGTGTGTTCCTCAATCATTTTTTTAGCGATGATTTCAAACAAATATACCGGGAGGGCAGAGTGCTTGCTTCATAATCATTTCATATTGCATGAAAGAGGGCAGCTGAAGACCCCACAGAAGAGTCTTGAAAAATGAAAGACTGTAATGTGACTATATACATTTGAAATACCTAAAATCCACTAGAAGAAATGTTATAGGAGTCATCTCCTGTGATTAGAAACCGTTACAATCAGTGCCTGTAATCAGCCAAGAAACACAAACCCGTAGGAAGCCAGGTTTCATTATTTCTAGTGTTATTTCTCTGTGAGATACAGCTACTTTTTACTGTCTCTAAATGGCAGATAAAAGATACTCAAGAGAATAGCTTCACAGTGAGGAAATAACTCGGCAGGAATGCAAGAGGTGCCTCTTCGTGCCTGGTGGATCTGCAAGCATGGCTTCCAAGGCCTCAGAACAACTCCTGGGCCAGCTGGGAGAAACCCAATGCCCCTGCACTGTAGGCAGGTCGCTCTCTCCCTCACACTTGCTCACCTTCACATGTTTTAAGAAATACTTTCATTCTTCTTGCAGCTGAATAGGCTGGATTAAAGCTTAATACCTACAAACTTCAATATAGAACAACAGCCCTGGAGAGACTGAGGAAATTACACAAGTTATAGTTGTGTATTACGTGTTTATGGGAGTGACTGGAGGTAGTGAGATTTCCAGCCGTCTCAGTATTTTGCTATGATTTAGACAACATTAAGCACATCTATTTAGGAGTATATTTCATCTGTTTGAACAGCCTCCAGGCAGTTTTAGTGTACTCCTGATAAACAATGAAAATGTGAGAAATGCAATGTCCTCCATGGGAGGATTTATTGTCTCAAAAAATTATTTTTTATCAGCTTTGTCAAAACTTGGAGCCCAGGATTTTCTGTTGAGAAGAACAGCAGATATTCATTTGCTTGAAAGAGAATTCATGCATAATTTGTTTTAATAAGTTTGTTGGAGCTATTGTGCTGTTTTCTTTAAGTGTTTAAGTACTGAATTAATCATGGGACAGTAGTTTAGCCACACGCCTTCTAATTTTAGGTGTATTAAGAAACAGAAATTGCAATTTGTAATTTAGGGCAGATTTGGTTCCACAGCTGTCAGCTGATAAGAAACAGTATTTGTTACAGAGTGTGTTCTTTCTCTCTCTGTGGGAATAGTAAAATGAAATTTTAAGTAAATGGGATTGCCTCAGAGTAGCGTACCTGTCTTTCTGAGGAGAATTTCGAAATCTCATTTCACCTGTTTTCCACAATACAATGGGATTACTGTATATTAAGCACGTGTGAAATACTTCATAAAGTATTCCAAAGATGTAAGTACTACTTATGCAAAAAATAAAGTAATAATTTCTCTCTTTTTGTACTATATTTAATGGGCTACTATGTTTAATTTTACTATATTGGGGCATTATTATCTAATATACACCTTTTGATCACAGATTACAAGACAAAGCAGTAGTCTTACTTACAATAAAAACCCTGCAGTTGGGGATGACTTCTGCTTGCCAGTACATGCAATAAACATTTAATACAATAATGAGAATTAACTCTATTTGAGAAAGAAAGTGTTTAACTTCAGAGAACTTTACAGTATGGGAAACTAAGAATTATCAGAGAAAAAGTATATATCCAAATAAACATATGTACCCATTTACTTATTTGGTTCAAGTACACCATGCCCACCCACAGGTACGTAGAATTTAAAGGAAACAATGAGGAACAGAGGCCTGATATTAAAAAGATAAAGTAAATAAATAAAAAAATAATCCTGGCCATGTCCACTGCCTTTGGCACCTTTGGTCATAGGCAGATATTTACTGCCACTAGCATAAGTACATGCCATTGGGACGGTGTCAAAGCACCAGGAGTGCTCAACCATGATTGAGAAGTGTGTATCCTTATCAGGTAGGGAGGGATTAGGTGTGTACGTAGTCAGGTAGGGAGGGATTAGGTGTGTACGGAGGCATCAGGAGAACAAACCTGACTGAACCTGCTTGGTCTGTTCAAAGAGGTATGAGGAAGGTCTGCAGGACATGAGACAAGGGTTTATTTTCACCATCTCAACATTAAACGTCAACTCAAGATCAGCTTACAGTAGCTAGCCCAGCAAAATTGAAATGAATAATCACATCAAGTCCAAGAGTGTTCAGGGCTTACTCTCTGTTGTGGTGGTGGGAATGTCTTTTCAAAATGTTTTGGAAGAGAATGCTCTGAACCTCTGTTGTTGAAATGAGTTGTCATGTGCTCAGCCCTGCCTGAGTGGTTTGAACTATGTAAACAAGTTCCTGAATCCATGTAAGGAACTGCGTGCTTCCAGGTGTCTCCTGACTAGAAAGATACAGACCTTTGACTGAAAAAAGCCTCTAGCAGAGGCTTGAGGACTATGTGAATGCGGTGTGAGAAGGTTCAGCTGATCTTTGCTGTTATGAAAACAAGAGATACAGAAGCCAAAAAAATAAAAAAAAACCCCCAGAAACAGCTAAATCCTCCTTGTTAAAAGAGCAGTGTGGTTATGGTGTGATGTAAGAAGTCCTGTTGGTAGCTTAAAATGAGGGCATACTCTGAACCCAAACCGCTTGTCCCAGATGCCTCAGGGTCACTAACTCTGTACGAGCAGAGTTAAACATCACAGGTCAGTGAGCCCGAGCGAAGAATTAACTTCTCCATGTAGCTAGGTACTGTTAGAGTACATCTGTGCAATGGGCTCAATTTAATAAGCTCCCAACTGTCAATCCAAGTGTCTCTCCACCATTACAGGAGAATAACCCTTTTGAAATATGGAAAAACAAGGTTTTTCCGGACAGGTGAACCTAGAAAAACAGATTTCATACCCATATTCCACTACAAAGAACCTCTGGAATATGCAGAAAATACTGTTGTCATGACTTCTGTATAACCATATATGAATTCACACATATGAATGTACACTCAGCATGCCATATAATGAGCAGGACATATTATGTCAGGACCTTTATTTGCCTCCAGAATGCTGTACTAGAGCAATGGCAAGCTGCTCCAGAAAGGCCATTCCCATCCTTAACACTCTCTAATATTTGCATAGAGTAATCCTTGCTGCTATTTACATGGAAATAGCAGTAAAAATAATTAGTTTACATAAAAAGAAAACCTTTGACCCATCATTTTTACAGTTAAAATCTCACAGTATTTGTTGTGTGTATAATCCTTATGTCCACCTTTGGGATTAAGATTCTTACAATGATCTTAAAAAGAAAAAATGAAAAGAAAAAGGAGAAAAATAAATTGACCAGTGTTGTAAATCCTGCACTAGTTCCTACAGTAGACAACACAATGACCTACCATAACCTACTTATAAACCTTTCTTTTACATGGCAACAGGTCAAATTTCTTTGGCTTTTTCTCTTCTCATAGTCCTTATATTCTGTTTGTCTTCTAAACTTTTGCTCGGAATCAAGAGATAAAAAAATATAATCCCAGTAGAAGATTGTGGAAATAGAGGGGAAAATACAGAGGTTCTGTCACCACTTGGAGCCACCACAGGCAGCTGAGAAACATCAAGTGCCCAAAAATGGATTTGTTCTCCTAGCAGAATAACAAGCAGAGTATACTAGGTTCTGACGTTGGGAAGATGATGTTATATGAGAATTACAATTTGAGAAGAAAATGCAGTCAGGAGATTGCTGCTTAAAGAAACTCTGTTAAAAGCAGAGACAGAAAGATTGCAATGCAGAGCAAGGACTTCCATAAGAGAGCCATGTGGCTGGAGCTGTCAGTTCTTCAAAACTTCAAATTCAAATAACTCATATAAACCAAAATCTATGGACAAGCTCAGAATTGTGCCAATACGTTGATACAATTTGAAAAGCCACAACACAAAGAAATATGATTAGTAAAGTACATACAGAATAACAAAAAGTTTCTTGTGAAAACATAAACTGCTAAAGAAAAATCAAGGAGAGAATTGATCCACCACTCAACTGAGGGAAACTATTGACTAATGACTCCAAGAAAGCCAACTCTGTAACGGCTATTTTGCTTTTGTTCGCTGGAAGTGAACTTTTGTTCACTTTTGTCAACCATGACAGAAGGGTTTACATCAGTAGTGAAGAGCTGGAAATACTTGCTAAGTGACAGAAGATGAGATTAGGCCATGCTTATGTGAGTTAAATGACCTGAGATCAGTGAGGCTGATGGAATTCATCTCACACCATTCAGGTTATAACTGAAGCATTTCCATGGTTGTAAATAACTATCTTTAAGAATTGTGTGGAAGAGATAAAATTTTGAAAGACTGGAAAGCTAATAATAACAATCTTTAAATGTAAGAAGAAAGAGGAGATGTAGAATTATGGCACTTTAAAATAATCCATTTAAATATAATTCTTAAACAAATAGAGGAAGCAAATAGAAAATAAGAAAGAAACAGATGATAGGCACACGGATTAATCAAGAATAAGTCATTCCAAACCAACCCCATTATTTCTTATAAAAAGATAACAGGTCTTGTGAATCACAGAAGTGATACAACTTGACATGAGCAACCTTTTTAGTCTGGTAAATGTTAGAAAAAATTTTCAAAAGCAGACTACAAAAATGCAGTTTAGATTAAACTAATACAAGGTAGGGTTCTGTGGAACTAGCAAAAGAAACATTTTTCAGTCTTTCAGTTAGCCATTGTCAAAACAGAAAACTGCATTTACTGCAGGTATACACGGGGTTCTCCTGGCAAAACTCCTATTCCTTTCATTAAATGGCAGAGATGCCAGAATACACACTCAGCTCCTTAAAGCTGACAATCTGAAAAAGTTGAAAAAGGTTGCAAGCTAGTTAGAGGACAGCCTGGAAATCAGAATGATCTTGACAAATTGAAGCTAGAGTTTGAAAAAATATGGTACTATTCAACAGGGACAAGTGCACGATACAGCTCTGAGTCAGAAAATACTACAGAAATCAAGGATGGAGCAAGTGGCGTGGGAGAAGTGCAATTAAAGGACTGGGTGTAATTTGCATTGGTATTTCAGTTCTGCTCAGATGTAGAAGCAGATTATCACTTTTCAAGCTTTGCTTTACACTACAGAGTTATCTTGGGATATGACACTGGATTCTCTACCACAAAAGGTGAGCCAGAAGATGTGTTTTAGGTGGACCCAAATGCACAGCTGCTAGGGCACGCAGGCTGCAGTGCTAGACTAAAGTTAATCCAAGGCGGAAATCTACAAGAAAGAGATGGTGTGTAAATCATGAGCTCAGCACCAAGTGTTGCACTCCACATCTTGGTCCCTGTTGCCACACACCCCTTGTTGAAGCACTCATCACCTTAATGCATCACAAGCTGACTATTGAATCGGCCGTGTTGTGAACGAGACAAATGTGACAGCAGGACTACATGCGGACTGTGAGGCAACTGAAGCAATCCTTTTCTATCTGGGAAGATCTCTGTGAGAGTGCTGCAGTCAGCACCACACTTTTAATTAATAGTTGGAGCAGTTTAGCCTAGAAAGATCAGAAGAAAGCCATGAGAATGATCACCACTCTCAGAAACACAAGTCGCACGAAAGACGGGGGACTGTTTTATCTCTAGCAGAAAAGGGTGAAATTGTAACAACTTTCATTTCAACTGTCCAACAAAGGCTGCTGCAAAGAAAATGGGGATAAATTGACAGCTTTGACAGCTGTGTCAACTGTGGCAGAGTCAATACAGATTGCTCATACAAAAATTTGCCTAATAAAATGGCTGAGAAAGCAATAAGCAAGGGGCTTCAACCTCCATGAAAGCATCTGTAGGACTTGGTTTAAACACAGTTCATTCTGTCTTAGAAAGGACCTCTTGAGACCAAAACCAGAGCAATTTGTTTTGTCCCTTTTTAAAATGAAAAAAAATTAATAATAGTGATAATAATAATTAGTAATAGTAAAATTACTATTTTCTGATTCTTTCATCTTGTCTTTCTAACATTTGAATCATTCCACTGATCTTCCATCTGCATTTCATGTTACATCTTTCTGATATTTCCATTTTCCATCCCACCTCCACCTTTCCACTTTTGGCATTGTACTTCATCTGTAGAATTGCTTCTACTAGGATATCCCTCCTTTTTACCATGTGGAAAGCAATGTGCCTGTCTTAATTTGATTTCCTACATAATCAAGTATTTGCATATAACTGCTTAACTAAACATTGTACCTTCCCCTTCCCCAGTGCTCACTGCCCCTTAGTGCTTATGCAGTGGGGAAATATGACAGTGTTGCAGGTCACTTCTTTTTTTTTCTTTCAGCATCTCCTTTTATCTTTATTGACCAAGAGAACTCAGAGATCACCACCATTTTCCTTAAAATAGGATAACTCAGTGTAGAAGAATAGAGCAACAATGCAGAGGAGAAAGGACACAATTAATCATTGCAGAAGCTTACATAGATTATCTTTCAAATGACAAAAGGCATTACTAGTGCTCTAATGTTAGGGGGATGGATATAAGGAAAAATATTACATATGCATACAAATCTCTATGGCTTTTTCTCAGATAATATACAGATAGATATGTAAAAGAACAGATAATGATTACTGCATGTTTCTTTGCTGGTATTTCTGCTTTCCTCTGGTGCTTTGAGATCTCCTAGCATAAGCTATGAGCATGGAGCAGAGCTCCACTGCCACTAGCTGCTGAGTGACAGCCCAGTATCAGCCTTTGGGCTGAGCTCCCAGTTACCAAGAAAACTTCGTGCCCCTTGTGATGCATTTCTGCTTCCCATCTTTCACACTGATACACCACAATAAAACACCTCATTCTACAGAAAATTACTATCTTCTTAGATTCCAGCTACTGCTGTCATGAGTCTGGGAGTCAAATTTCCTTCTTTTGACTTTATAAGCACATGGTTGCCATGAGATGCTGCATTTTCATCAAACACACACAGCAGTGCCAGGAGGTGCCTATACACTCTCTATATCCTCATATCGTACTGCCTGCATTAACCTCCAGACATTCACTGCCAAGCCTACAACCTTCTTTTGGTTCAATTAGAGCCAGCTGACACAAAGATATGTCAAAAGGAGGAAAAAGAAGGATTCTATGGAGAAAGTTAACTAAATTACTGTATTTTTTACAAGAAGGCATGGTCTAGAAGACCTGAAATATAAAAGTAAACTTGCCTTGTCTTATGTGTGATTTTCAGAAATAACAAATGCACTATCAGTTTTGCAATACAATTCATTTGTTAAAAAGTTCATTGGTTAATAGTTTATTTCTAATATATAATGTGTGCTTTCATAACAGCTATGGGCATCCTTATTATCTCTTAAAAAGAAAAGGTGAATTCTGCTCAATTTATTCAATCAAATTGTCTCTCTTGTTAAAAATGGTATTAAGCTATATTAGACCACAAGTACTAAAGAAAACCTTAACTCTCTTTAGCTTTCTATGCCTTGTACATTCCCTTTACATCTTAGATAGCACTTCAAGAAACCATATTTTTAAAAAAACACGTCTTCCATAATTTTTTTCTTTTCATCTCCCTCTTTTTTTCTTCTCTGGCAAAACAAGTTCGGTGTTCACTCGGAAATGAGGTATTCAGTATAAGTGAACCATGGAAGTACTTTATAAACTTATTTCTTGCTGGTGGATCCATTTCTATGTTAAATATGTTTATAAGCCCAAACAAAACATAACTTGACTGATCTACCAAATATAATACCTGATATCATCTGTCTGAGTTTTGGTTTTATCCAGCCTTGGTTTGGAGAGGAGAGTGAATTGCACAGTTCACTCAGCAATAACTTGAGGATTTCTTGAGGACAAATACAGATGTTTTCAACTGTATGATTGCATGTTACAAATAAGTTTTACCTTTTATTTTAGATAGGAGAGTACTCTGTTAAAAACAGAAATTAAGGAAAGAGAGTTGGGTCTTATTAGGTACTGAGTTGGACCATTTATTAATATTACATAAGCAATCCTTCTGTGCTTTTTGAAATACAGACTATCCCCAGAAAGGAATTTCATAGCTTCAGTCATATTAGAGCCTTGTGGGACATTAATAAAGCCCTCAGAGAACGATTTTCAAATATGACAAAGGACCTTGCAATTTTATGCATGTATCAGAGCACACAAACACACAAGACACATTCAGATGGGTGTCTTTGAGGATCTGTTTTCATGCTCGGTGTACTACTTGTCAAAGTACATGGAGTCCAGCTGCAGAGAGCCAGGTTAACACCCTGCTGCACTGCAAAGCCTCCCACGGGACCCGTCTGAGCCACACAGATCCTCCAGCACAGAGGTGCTCAGCCCTTCTCTGCCTGAATCCTCACCTTCACTAATGAGCAGAAGCAACTGCCTTGGCACCCCTCTAAACCAGGGCTCCCACTGCTCCGTGCAAGAGTGCAGCTGGACAGGCACTGATGCCACCTGAGGGCTACATAGCTACATACAGAAGTAGTCCAAGACAAAATCTTCACGTGTGATTCTCAGAATAAGAATTTATGTTTCTACCTTGCTTGCACCCTACAGCACAGGCCATAGCTGCTTGCATCCTTAACTCACAGATCTTACCCCTAAGTCATGGCAGGTAAGAGGAAGCTGAGGCTTGGGTTTTTTTCATTCACCAAACAAATGCAAGTTTTGGGTCAAATAATTTAAAATCATGTCAGATTTTTAAAAAGCAAAAACTGTTCTGGCAAGAGAAAAATACAAAAGAAAGTGAAAAACTTCATCTCAGTGTTTTTAAAAGGCAGTATGTATAAATTGCAGCATTCTGAATGGTGCTTCACAGAAGAATGTAAGCAAAAGGTTCATGAACAACAGGAGCAAAGAAGTCACTTTGGTTCTAGCTAACCATTTCATGCATTTCTTTTCTGCAAATTGTAAAATCTGTTACTCCTATAGCTCTAATTAGGACAGTTAGATATGAGGCAGTAAAAGACTTGAGTTGGGGCTCCTGCAAATTAAATTGCTGCTCTAAGTACCAAATTGAGGGACACTCCAAGAGACGGGTCAGACGGGTCTGTTTGATGGACAGACCCTGAGACCAGGGTCTCCTGTTGGATGTTTTAGGTTTTCTGCTCTGAGTTCACCTTTTGTTAAGGGAGAACAGCGTATGGACCTACTGCAAGACCTATGGAACAGACCTTTTTGATTCTGTATTTGTATCATGGGTCTCACTCTGCAAGTACAGGGTGAACACACTGCTATTGCATGGATAATACATTAAAGACTTTGAAGTTGCCAGGTACAGTGATAAAAAAAGAGATAAAACCTCAAAGAGAATTTTACTGTGAGTAATATATAAATATCAAAAATCTATTTCCAACATGAAATATCCAAGTCTGCTGTCCAAATGCTTCATGGAACATTCTTCAGGTTATTGAAGAACAATAAAGCAAACTGGCACTGACTACTTGTATTAAGGAAATACTGAGAACAACAGGTATAGATAGGTTTATAACTGCCTTTTATAATAACCCTTCATAAAGTATTTTGAAAAAGACCTTCCAGGTTCTAATCTGATTAGAAACAGACTCCTTCTCAATGCTTTTCTATAGCATAAGTGAGCAGAAATTAGTCTGAAAAGTGAGCGACCCTTGCTCTCTGAGCTCCTTTGTCTTTTCCTCCTATATTCTCTTTGAGAGAGGAAAACTGAAACAGTTCAGCTGGATGTTAAAATCCATAAAATGGATGGAAAAGAGAGTGCTGGAAGAGATGGAGGACTGAATATTCAGAATGTTTTTAAAAACTGTACATAAATCTTTTGAGAATGTGTATTCAGAAGAGTGTGCAGGAATCATATTAAAGGACAAGAAGAAGTTAAGATGTGTATTTTGTACACCCAGAGTGAATACAAACCTTTTATTTTCAAGAGATTGAGGTTTTGCTTAATTTGTTCTGATTACTTTTTTTTTAACAGATGAATAAAAATTCTCCCAACATAATGGCTTTGTCTCCTAACGCTTCTAACAAAAGAGAGACAGTGTGCATATTTGGAACTGGAGATTTTGGACGAGCCCTGGGGCATAAAATGATTCAGTCTGGCTACCCTGTGGTATATGGAAGCCGAAGCACCCAGACATCCAACCTGATTCCCAAGGATGCAGAGGTGTTGGGCCACGCAGAGGCAGCGCAGAAAGCTGCCATCATCATCATAGCAATCCAGAGGCAGCATTACAACTTTCTGACGCCGCTAGCAGAAGTTCTCCGTGGAAAAGTCTTGGTGGACATAAGCAACAACTTGAAATTAAACCAGCATCCTGAATCGAACGCAGAGTACCTGGCTCAGCTGCTGCCCGGCAGTAGGGTTGTGAAAGCCTTTAACACCGTGTCAGCCTGGGCCCTGCAGTCGGGCACGCTGGATGCAAGCCGGCAGGTAAGGCTGAGCAACGGGGATCTCCTCTGTCACAGAGCCACACATCGCATGGCCTCTTTCTTATCAGCTACACAAAACACACCTGGGCACCGGAAGTGGGCAGAGTCGAGGTGGTATTTTCACTATCATTTCCCATTTCAAACTAAATGTGAGCTAAAATTTATTTTGGATTTTTAATATGGCATGGAAAGGAATATAAATAGCTTGCCTCTGAACTTGGAAAGGTATTTAGAGACACTGGAGAAGCAAGAGAAGAAAGATAGCAGAGCTGCAAGAGAGACAACAAATCAGGAGGGTTACATCAATTGTTCATCAGAGTTGTA
The DNA here is from genome assembly GCA_013390105.1 of Tichodroma muraria. Classification (NCBI taxonomy): domain Eukaryota; kingdom Metazoa; phylum Chordata; class Aves; order Passeriformes; family Sittidae; genus Tichodroma; species Tichodroma muraria. The sequence goes on along the minus strand of WAAG01047977.1, from coordinate 3,015 downwards.
AAATTAAACAGAAATGAGACAGGAGGGATTTTCAAAGCAAGAATAAAATGAAGAAAGCAAAACAAGGGAGGCAAGGTTTATGACAGGGCAATGAGTATGGGCAAAAAACGTATGCTGAAAGGTGAAAAAATTACTAAATTTTTTAAAATCATCACCACCTCAGTTTAACACAACATCAGTGCATGCAAACTCTCTTAACCACCTCCTCAACCACAGGCCAGCAAGCACAGAATAAGCAATGGAGCAGATTACTTGAAGACAAATCATTTATTATGGCCCTGTTTCTGCCACTTCAAAGGACAGTGCTCTTGTACAACACATGAAACCATCCAGCTACTCAAACCATTGCTAACTTTGCTCTCTGCTGCCAGATAAATGGTTTTGGCTAGAGACCCAAGGGCTTCCAAGCCTAGGTTCTATAAGCCTTCACCATCTAAACAAGAGCAGAAATTATCCCCTTTCTCCCAGTTCCAAAAGGACTATTGTCTTACACACTCATGGAAAAGATGATTTCTTCACTATTTTACTATACCTGGAAAGAATCAATATTTACTTTTGTGACAAGGAAATTGTGTTTTAAAGATCTCTGACCTCACTTCCCTGGAGTATTTATGGACTGACTACTATAGCAGCAACTGAAAATTTTGCTCTTACTTACTGCTATTGAAAATTTTGCTTCGTTTTAGTCTTAGAAAATCTTGTGTTTACAAACTACTTGCAGATCTTCAGAAAAGTATGTCGTCTTCTACTCAAAGACATATACCAAGCCGGTTATACATTGTTCTTTCCAGATATAAAATTTTGCCACTTGAATCAATCTTCTTCCCTAAAGTATAGAATCATATTCAGAGTTCTTTGACTTGTTTGCCAAAAGTACCTATATTTTACTTTTTTGTCTATATTACTTAAGGTCAGCAGTAAGCCAAGTAAACAAAGAAGCAGCGAGGAAGCACAGCTAGGAATCTTGTGCTTACTGTCCATGTCCAGGCAGGATGGCAGGACAGAAAGTCACAAAAATCTGTAAAAATAAACTTCTGTTTCTTTTTGTCTGCAGGTGTTTGTCTGCGGAGATGATGTGGAAGCTAAACAAATGGTCATGAATGTTGTTCGCGCACTGGGTCTCACCCCACTAGATAAGGGATCCCTCTTGGCTGCTCAGGAAATAGAAAACTACCCTCTGCAACTCTTCCCAATGTGGAAGTTTCCCATCTTTTTGTCCCTTGGCCTAACTGCATTCTTCTTCTTCTACTGTTTGGCTCTTGATGTAATTTACACTTACATTTATGAAAACAATAACTTTTCATTTTTTATTGCAATTACCATTCCAAATCGGGTCTGCCCTGTAATGGCACTCATCCTTCTTGCCTTGGTTTATCTTCCTGGGATATTTGCTGCAATTATTCAGTTATACAGAGGTACCAAATACCGCCGTTTCCCAGACTGGCTGGACAAATGGATGCTGTGTAGGAAACAACTTGGACTAATAGCCTTGGCATTTGCTTCCCTGCATGTCGTGTTCACCCTTGTTACTCCAATGCGTGCCTTTGCAAGTTGGAGAACCAGCAAAGGAATCATCTCCCAGGTAAGTTTTGTTCCCTGCTCTAAGTCTTCCTCTCTTCTGGCCCTGTCAAAATACTACCATCTATCTTGAGCTTCGGAAATCCATGTGGACAGTCCAATGCTCTTTAAAATAGAGTAATACTCCCAGCTTGTGTTTCTTTTAGACATTGATATATCTACATTTTGTTTATATTTTCTTGAGCTGAGGGTATTTCTAGCCTCAGTCTTCCTCCTAGATAGTTGACATATTAATAAAATAATCAGGGAAAATGTAAACACTATTTTCTCACATACCTTCAAGAACAGAATATACTATGACTTTCTGATCTTAACAAAGGATCACATTTCTCTCTTCAACAGGCCTACAGAAGAGTAAAATATGCACCTCAATTACACTTACATGGAACCTATATGTAGTATAATTCCTCTCCTGCTTTTTGAGCAGGTGTTCAAAGTAAATCTCTGACGATCAGAAAGTTAATGTATAACATTTATCTCCTACTTACCTGTAGGGAAACTTTTTCTACTTATTGTTGTTAAAACTGCTATCACTAAAATACACCTGGTCTTCTTTTCTTCAGGTACTGAACAATAAAACAGAACCACTCAACAACACTAATGCCTGGCTTAGTGACTCTTATTTGGCTTTGGGAATTTTAGGATTTTTTTTATTTGTTCTTCTGGGAATAACTTCCTTGCCTTCAGTCAGCAACAACGTCAACTGGCGAGAATTTCGATTTGTTCAGGTAAGAAGACCATCTCTAAAAAATCCTTCTTCTAAAAAACCTCATTCCCTTAACAACAGTGGCCATGGCAGGTTTACTAGAGACTTATGGCTTTCCTCCATTAGTACCTCCAAATGTGATCTCCAAATTATCCACCATCACACAGAGAAAAAAACATCTACATGGCCAAACAACTGTAAAAACTCACAACCACTCTGATGGCTGCTTATGGTACAACTGGGATTACTGCATTAACAGGAGAAAGCTGGGAGGATGTGAGCTCCTAAATGAAAAACAGAAAGCTGACTTTGACATCAAATTCCACAATTGTACTAAGTCACAAAATAATTTAGCCATTTTATTGGGCTAAATTTTTTGTTCACAAGATAATTCAGTTAAAATGGATCTGAAAATTACTTTATAACTCAAATCTTCTCAATGCCAAATGTCTAAAGAGAATTTACAATTTCTGCAGACTGTAAAAACTGCTGTGACTATAAACAGGCTGCCCTTGGTAACATTATAATCTCAGCTCTCCATTTGGAGGAAGTTTGGTGCAAGCTGCAGTGCCTCTGCAGGAGCTGGGCTGGAGGGGAGGGGAGGCAAGAGAAGGGGAAATTACTATCAATGAATGTTTTATCAAGGCAAAAAACTTGCACAGTATGATACTTCTGGATGGATTAGCACTAGAGCATAAAAAAAATCTTGGATCTCTCCACTGAATGTCAGC
>WAAG01047937.1:7340-17628 GCA_013390105.1 Tichodroma muraria | reverse complement strand
AGATAATAGATCTTATAACATGTTGCTCTGGTTTCTTCTTAACCTTGCTCTCAATGAAGACAACAAAAGTCTCTCTTCTCTGACCAGCTGCCTGTTTTCATGTTAGGAATTTGCAGTCTTTGGGACTGCATGCTAAATCTGGCTGCAGCTGATGAATGGTTTTAAAAGCTTTTCTGGGGGAAGGTGGGTGTAGGCAGTGTGTGCTGGCACAAGTCTTGCCTTCCCTGGAATTTTAGGCCTCTGCATAGGAAGCCTATCTAAGGCAGATACATGTTGTAAAAACTGCCCACCATACATTCACCTGCAAAACACTCTGGTGCTTACATTTCTATAATTCTTGGCTATAGAAACACAAGCCAATCATCACTTCTGACATCTTAATTGTTACTTGGCTTAATATCTCTAAAGGAGACCATATCTTTATCTCTATAAATGTATCTAATATCTACCTTAACTTTGCAGAATGCAGATGTTTGTAACTCAGAAATGGGCCTCCTGAAGATGATCTCAAGCTGAACAACTAAGCTAACTTTTACATTTCTTAAACTCTCTGGAGGCCCACTTCAAGTTTGGGTCAAGTCCTGCAAGACAGCAGAGATCTCCTGGTCCTTCTGAACTTACTATCTTGAAGAAGGGCTAGATGGAACTGATTTCTCAGGCAAAGTAAACCAAGAAGCTTTGCCAGATCAGTGTGAGATACAAAAGGGATACAGTGCTCATCAAGTAAAGCACATATCAAGTGCTCATCAAGTAACTCCTGTGCAGCTGGGTTTGCTGTTTCCCTTTTGCAGCTATTTGCACTCCACAGAGAGGCTTAGGTTGGCATAACTAGCATATCTGTTCCAAATCTTGCCTTTGTGCACCTAATGGGCTTGGGCTCCCTTTTCAGTACTTTTCTTGTCCTGCATTTCTTGACAATTGCAACACTTCTGTGTTTCTCTAGCTTTTGGTTGCCTAGAGAAGACCTCAGTCATTCCTTCATACATACACATACATATTTCTTACAAGCCTGAAAGCAAGTGTAAGGATTTGGGAATCACTCATACATAACAAATGACTTTGAAGCGACTCAAAGTTGTCCTTTCCTCCTGCAATTAAACAAAACCAGTGTCTAGACTGAAAATGTACAGCAGCCATAAGCTCTCCTGTTTAAAAATATGAAGCTCTCAGCATGAGGTAATACTGTGCTTGTTTCTAAACTTGGTTATTGATTTCCATGCCAGAAGTTATAGATGAGTCCTGTGAATGCCAGCATTTGTCCCAGCCTCTCTAGCTCTTTACATTACTAAGCATTACATTTTGCCAAGAGTAGAGCGAGTTTCAATTCAGTGCAAACATTTTTGTTGAAAGGAAATTAAATACCAGTTGCTTCACATACCATACAGTCTTTTCACTGGCAATGTGAGGCATTTTAATCCCTGAGGCAGTCTCCTTGGATAAGTGTTTTAAAATTTTTTCAGCTCTCTGAGTTATTATATTTTACAGAATTCTTAAACTAAGATATACATACAAGTAGTAGTATGCAAGCAGCTTTCAAGTGGTACACAATTTGCCATAATGCCAGGGATGCTTCTGCCAGCTGCTATTTGGGTTGATAATAGCACCTGGAAAAAAGTAATTGGGGTTGCTTTCCCTTCCAGCTCTTTAACCATGGATAAAGACTCTTTGGATCTCATTTTGAGACAGGGGTTAGTTTAAACACTGCAGAGCTTAAAGGTCTTGCTAAACCATATCCTGATTTTACAAGCACAAGTGTTTTCCAAAACGTTAGTCTTCTGTTAGTTTATCACAGTTTATCAATTCCAACACCATTTCTAATAACTCTGTGTGTAAATCTCACTGTCCCTTTAAATTCCTTTGGTAAACAGAAAACATGGAATTAGATTAGTAACTTCCTGCTTCCTTTATTAAGCTAAGCAGTGAGATTTTTCCAGTCAATTTCTTTTGCAATAAGTAAAAAAACCCCAATATACACTAACCTAACAGTGGTGTAGTAAAGTGATTACTAAATACATTACTCACATTTTTCTTGTCTGCTCATGTAAACAAACTTGACCATTACCACTCCCCCATCAAAACCACTGCAGAAAGAATAGCATGCCACCTTCTCCCTTCTCCCAGTTTTATCTCCAGTTTTCAGAATAGGCTTGAAAAACAGTAACTGCAAAAAAAACTACTTCTGTTATTCTGCACACTAAACTATTTGAAAAGTCCAGCAAGCAAGTAGCTTTTATCTGACAGGAACTGACCAGTACTATTGAAGCAAATGAGATCACATTACTCACAGCAGCTTCTCTACACATTTAAAATATCACACACATTAAAAAGCCTTTTTAGAATTAGCCATACAGTTCACAGAGGGATTTGAAAAGTCTCCTTACAAATATCTGCCTCCTTACAATATCTGTGTGTGTATAGATGCTACTACTAAATTATGAAAAATACCTTGTAACTGCACCAGTTTTTATGTTTCATTTAAGTATTTTAAGCCTCATAAAGTATTAATTTGAAGTTCTGCTAAACTAATACTATTTTTAAAACCCTCAGGTTTAGATTACTGACTCCTTAAGATGACAACAACTCTAACAAGAAGCCAGCTATAACCAAATTTTTTCTTACAAAGTTGTAAGACTTAAAGCTAGAAGACCAGTGCACTACCTTTTGTGTTAACACAAAACTTTCTTGATTGATTATCTCCATTGTAGTTCTACCATCTGACAACCCTGAATGCCTCTGACTTGTTTAAGTGTGTGGAATACTTTAAAATAAATGTAATTAGCATGAGAGTGCAGTTTTCTGAACAGCTTGAAAAAGCTACTAAAGTGCTGAGGAGTTGCTACTTCAGCAGTGATGCTTTTTGTCATTAGATGAGATAATTAATGTCAGTCAGCCAAAGACTAAATAAATATGCATTGTAGCTCAAAAGTCCATGTAAGCACAAGAACTGAATCTGTATATATTTGTGCTGGTCTGAACCTGTCTGTGCCAGACTGGTTGTACCATTTTAGAAGCAAGTCCAGCCAACAGGATAACCAGGCTTTCAGGCATAGTTTGTGCTGCTGTAATCCTGAAGAGATATTATCAGGAAGCAGCAATCTTGTTTTTGCTAGCTCTACCAGCATAGCAAGGGAGTGACTCTCTGAAGTTACTTGCAAACTTTGAGAGGGAAAACTGGTATTTGCTATTCTAATTCACCAGCAGTGCAACCTGTTCTCTCTTTCTTGATGTATTACTGCTATATTTAATTTAACATTAAAAATAGTTTTCCTGTGAATTGTAAACCTAAGCATACATATGAGATGCAGTCTGCATATGATGCGGACTAGCAAGTTCTCAATAAGTTGAATTTTTTTTACCTACCAAATCTGGTTTCCGTTTGTAGGTCAGAGGAAGAGAGTAAAGTATGGAGTATAGTGTTGTTACCGCAGAGGAGATCCAAGACTGTCTAACCTCCCGGCTTCTGGGAATGCGATCAAGGCTGAACTGGAAAAGAGCACGAGGAGCGGAGCTGTTACTTTTCTGAGAATGTTGTGGCTCCTTATTAAAACNTTTTTTAAACTTTTCTTAGTCTAGTTTGGAAACGTTTGCGTATAAAAAGTATTCAGTGAAGTTTAAAGCACAGGGGAACACTGGAGCTCTGCAGCTGTTGTTCAGTCCCGGCCCAGGTTTCCTCGAACACTCGCAAGTCCCAGCTGCTGTGCCGGGAGCGTGGGGCCAGGGCGGCACCTCGTGGGCACCGGCGGCGCCCGGACCCGCGCCGCCGCCTCCCGAGACTCCCGGGGGATTTTCACCGCAGGAAACGCGGCAGCTCTCCCCAGCTAATGCCCGCCGAGTGCCATTAAAAACGTAAAAGCAAGTATCACCATCCTTTAAATGAGTACTCAGTGAGTATCCAAAAGAGATGCACGATGCATATTCAAAATGCAGAATACTTGCATAAAGAAACAGGAAAGAACATCTTATCATTAAATAAAAAATAGGTGAAGAAATAACTTTCTTTGTTCTTTCTCTAAATGAAGATTATTCACTGTGTGTAAAAGTTATCAAATTAATAAAGCAAGGATGTTTTCCTTCTGTTTTGAAGCCCTGAGAGCAGTTGTTAGGCTCTTGCAGTTTACCTCAGTGGAGAGGAGCTGCCCCTAAGAATAATTGCCACTCCTGATGCCAATAACATTTTTGATTGTTTAAATGAAAGACAAACGTAGTGGCTGCAGCGCAGTGTTCAGTGATGCTGACATGTGGATAGTGGTTTACCTCACTTCACATGGGACACCAGATCACCACCACTCTGGAAGAACTTCCATGGGGTGAGAAACTCTACCAAAAATTGCCCAGTTACTCCATGTGCACGTTGCTGATTGTCATAGCTTAGTCCTGGTGATTTGTGCCCCTGAAAGAGGATCCTACCAAAAGCTGTATGGCAAATACAAACTACAAATCTGTCTTGAATAGCAGTAACTGGAATATTTTTAATATATAAAGTGGAAAGAATAAAAAAAACCCCAACACTTGTAAATGCAGATTGTTAATTTTCTTGACTGAGATTATCCTGTTTCATTATGATGTTTCCTTAATAGCTATGATACTGGAAGGCATTAACAGATATTACAAACGGATTTTTTTGTTTTATTTGCAGGTGTTGAAACTCTGATAACAGAATATGGAAAAATCAATATGCCCCCTGCTCCCTAATCAACAGGTTTCTGGTTATCACTGCCTCTGCTTCTTAAAGCTTTGGAACAGTTCAGGTGATAAAAATAAATGCTCTAAATGGAGTTTAGACCCTTGCGTAGCACTCAGCCCTGCAAGAAATATGGATATGGTAAGCATATCAGGGTTCAGTGGAACTGTTCAGATGAACCTTCACTGTAAGAATGCTGTTAAAGAGTATTTGACAAAAGAATTGTAGGTGATTTTCGTCACCATTAAAAAACCCAAATAATTTCAGCAGAACTTGGCAGGAACTCCAAACAGTATCAAAATAGGAATTTACTTGGAGAATACAAGTAAAGATCAAGCTGATTTTATCTACACTTTTCAAAAAACATGCTGGAAACTCTGCACATCACTGTCTATGTCATGTTAGGACTTCAGTCCACACATCAAACAGCTCCTAACTATTAAAACAAAAAATCAAAACTGGAGGGTTTTGTTGTTTGTTTGTTTAAAAGCCACTGACAGATGCTTCTGTAAACCCAGCCTCTCTTCTCATGAAGTACTGTCAACATTCCAGAGGTACATCCTGTATATTTTGCTGGAATACTGCATAATATATCTGATACCACAAAAAGATTTCTCCCCTATCTACTATGGTGTCATATTGTTGCATCTTTTTTCTTTACATTTTTAATGCACTCAGAATTGTTTTTCTCATTTGAAAACAAATGTTCCAAACTGGCAAGTCTGTAATGTAATTTCAAAGCCACTGATGTAGTCCTTTACCTAGTTAATATTGTTGTGTTGCAAGGATGCAAGGAAAAGCTAGTGGAAAACTGCAACTGCTGTGAATTATTATAATATGCTCAGCTGAACATAACTGCAATGCTTGCAGAGAAACTGTTTACGTAGTTCTTTTTCATGATGAGAAACAAGATTTCTCAGCATAGTACCTCGCATGAAATGGAGAAGAACATATGGTCAGAAGAGGTTTATGTAAAGGTTAGTTAATCTGGTTGCTCATCTCAGACATGACCAATGAGGGTATAGGAATTCATGTTCTTCAGTCAACAAATGTAAGTCATCTGTCTGCTGCTAGAGTATGTTGCCAGCAGCTGAAATAGGTTCTCTCTGAGCATAGAAGGTTCTCTGAGTAACCGCTCCAGGGGCATCCATGTGGAATAGTTGTGGTTTCAGGTGGGGGGCAACAGAGAACAAAGAGACCAGTGATAGCAGGACCAGAGACATTTCATAGGAGGCATTTTTTATTTCTTTTTCAAATAGACTTAGTGGGTTGAGGTGCAGCATTTTTCTTCTTGTAAGCAAGATGCTCATTCTGGCTTTCTTTCCTTCTCTCTGAATTGTTGTTAGAACAGAGCTAGACCACAGATTAAAAAGAAAAATATTTGGGGGGGTGGGGAGGTGTGTGTGTTTAATTTTCTCTTGCATCACTGGTTTTCTGTTACATCATTATTGTAATTTGTCTTCCATCTGGTCCCTAGTTCTGGAAAAATCTACTTCCTTAACAGGATAAGGAAGGGAATGACCATGTGTTGAAGCATTCAGACTTCTCCATTTCATTTATATTTATGCAAAGCTGCAAGAAGCTACTAAGACATAATTTTTAAATGTTTGATGATCTCCAGTGTCCCCAGGAACAAAAGACACACTGTGTGTGTGAAAGCACACTATGAAATTTAGCAAATATATGTTACAGGAATGTGATATTTACTTTCCAAAATTTATCTTTCATTTTCACTCTAAATACTTTTTCTCAGTAGAAAGAGAATGGTCAAAGGAAAATGAGCATCTGTTATCCAGACATCAAACTCACATGCAGCCAAAAACGTTCCTCTGGCTTTCAGTGTTGAGGGAAAACATAACTACTGGATCTGTTAGTAGTTGGAGGGGTTATAAAAGAGAAGATGCTTAGCAAGAATAAGTGAACTATGAAAGCCACACAACCTTTTAACACTGAAAATATGTATCTTTCAGAAATCTAACAATTTAGGGTTGGATGTTCTTCAGGTAAAGGAATATGACTGTGAACGGCTATTTACCCAACAAGGTGTCTCTGAACAGGAAATACTTCTGGTCACTTTATTAAACATTCATCCTTGGTGCACAATGAGACGTGAAAGTTGTGGTAAGCAAACTTAAAAATGTCATTCCTGTGGTTCACCTTAGCAGCCGTTGCCTTACATTAAAAGGGTTTATTCTGAAAATCATTGGTAGTGAGTCCTACAGTCTTTTGTCCCAACAGCGCTGCTGAAAACAATGGAAGTGCACCATGTGAAATCAACATCATGCAAATAATTAATTCACTGTGTGTTGTACTATTTGCTCAAAAGGGCTTTAAAATTTTTGTAGTTAAAACATTCATTTCCATTGTACTTATTCCACTAATACTTTCTACTAATTTTACTGGATGTCAGATCACACTTTAGGTCAGCAGTTATGCTGCTGTCTGTTAATCATACAGCAAACTAGCTGAAAGCAAGCAAACATCTGAGAAAAAAATAAACAAGATATTTTAACGATTTTTATATGATTTTTAGGAGTTCAGCATTCGCTCAGGTCATCAGCCAGAAAACTGACATTCAGAGGCTTTGGATCCCTTTTAAACACACATTTAATACTTTATTTTAAAAATACAACCAAGACACAGTCTAGAAACACACAAAGCCAACACAAATTAAGGTTTTCTTAGATAGAATATTTTTATATATAATTTCTTTCAAAAAAATACTATGTGTCACTGAAGGAAATGCCAAACTAAAAAAAAAAATCCGCTTTGTAATATTTTTGCCCCAGTATTCTTATAAGTAACACTTCAGTGGCTAGCTGGTATACACGTCCTTTCAAAGAATCATTTCCAAATTGCCTTGAATTAGAATGTCAAGAATTCAAGAAGAATTAGAAAGTCATTTTTCTTACATGAGTATTTAACAAGTTACCTGAGACTCGGAGAATGTTTCAGCCCTTTTTTGTTCAAAAGAACGTATTTTAGCTTCACTCATCTTATCTGAGTCTGCCAAAACATAATGTCTAGGAGAGTATGACTCTGACAAACAGCTAAGTAACCTCAGGATTTCTGTTGTGTGCCCACCTGTAAAACAAAACAAACTGCAATTACTATGTGAAAAATTTTGTAACTCCATTTCTTCATCTGAATCAGTCACTTTTCATTTTAAAGCATATTAGTATTACTACTACCAGCGAGAAAGTATCTTCTGAGAGTAAAGGATTCAATTAGAGGATGGCTGAGACTGTTTAAATAACATGGAGGGAACCCAGCTCCCAGGCAAGCGGTTTTGACAGACGTTTTCCAGTGAAATGGGATTGAACCAGGGTAACGCAGCAGTCTGATGTTTATGTTTAATGTCCTGTACACGGTGCAGAACAATCAGGCAAAGGGTGACACTGTGGGCTGCACTCAAATGCCACCCCATTGGGCGATGGCCAAATCGATGGACAAGATCTGGCTCAGAGCTGCACCTCGGAAGCAGCACTGCCCCTGCCCTATGCCCAGTGCTGCACCTGCCAGAGCAGGGCTCTGCTACCCCAGCTCATCCAGCCAGGCAGCAGTGTTACCCTGCAGCCGTGGCAGTGGCAGCCCCAGCAGTGGAGCTGCTGGGCGCAGACAGAACAAACAGTCCTGCTCTGAGCGAGCACTACCCTTGAACGGGCTGTCACGACCTTCTAAGTGCAGGGTCACTCTGTCCTGGAGCTAAACTGGCACTAAACCAGAGAGAAGTGGAGGGTGTAAATACTGTGCTTTTTGGGAGCTGGATTCATTTTTCTTTTTTTTTTTCTTTTTTTTTTTTTTTTGTCATTTGAGTTTCCTGAAAAGCAGTTAGAGGTATATTGTAAGAATGGAAGGTGGGGGGAGAAGGAAGATTGTGTGTAGGTAAAATGAAGCAGTCTCACCCTTTATCTGTTGAACTGCATCAGACCAACCCATAAATACATAATGTAAGTGTTTAATGGATATGTAGCTTTACACTCTGCTGGAAGTTGCAGACCAAAATAGTAAATTAAATGTATTCCAACTACCTCCTGCTGCTCAATGTCACTAGGCTCCCAAGAGACCTTTGTTGCACAGGTTAAACACTCATTCATTGCTGGTGAACAACAAAGAGAGCTAGGTTGCAGCATTGCACTAGACTTTGCCACCTTTCCATACCATTTCATGCGGTATTTTTCAAATATGTTTGGAGATATTTTCTCCTGAGTGGTGTTTGCTAAAGATTTGGCAAATTTTAATGCAATCAGCTGAGCACTCACAGAAGAGCAGGAGATTTCTACTTAAAGAATAGGCTTGAACATTAAATGAATCTTAACTGACATGTATTATTTCACCTGGTAAGCTTATGTATAGTGGAAATACCCTTTTAATACAGACAAACTAGATTCCAAAGGATTGAGAGAAAATACACACATTTCCAGCCCTAGCGGAAATAAAGATGACCTGAAGAATTATAAATCTGCCAGTTAAACTCAGATGCAGAAAGATGTCAGGATTATTACTCAATTAGTTGTTGTGCTAAAACCAAAGGGACACTGAGGTGCTGAAATCACAGCTGGCCTGTATTTGTCAACTGCACATTTTCAAGTAAGTTTTTGGAGGTAAATTAATTGCCCTTCAACTCTGATAACAAGGCAACAAGGAGTAGCAGATATATACACACTCTTTAGTGAGGGGTAACGTTCCTGTCTCTGACAGATCCACATGCGACTCTTGTGAGTAAATCACAGCAACGTGGTTTGGGTAGATTGCAAAATGCCACGTATGTAAGGGGCGTGCCAGTGTTTGGAACGCCGTGCCTTGCATCGCCATCAGCAATCTTCAGCCAGAAGACCAAGCAGCTGCACAGGTCAGTCTTGCACTAGTTTATCGATGCTTTCGTGCGTGACTTTGGTGAAACGAGAAGCAGTGACTCCAATGGAGAACCAAAACACCCAAAGGCAGGCGGCGGCCCCAAAGACACCCAGCCCGGCTCGGGGGGACCGCAGGAGCTGCCGTGGCAGGGCCCCGGCACCGGCTCCCGACACATGCAACCGCGACTACAACTCCCGGCATGCACCAGGGCATAGCAGCAGCGTTGCGTCAGCCGCTCGTCGCGCTGCATGCCGGGACTCGTATTTCCAGGAACACAGAGAGGCAGCTCTACGGCGCTACCCGCTCCCGCGGTAGCCCCTACTCACCAGAGCCGGCCACCACCAGGAGACTGAACGGAGGCGTCCGCCGACCGCGGCGCCTCCTATCCAGGAGCACCAGCGGGACAAGCAGTAAGGAGAGGAGGAGGAGTACGGGCAGGAGGACGACGACGGGCAGCTCCTCCATGCGCGGCGGGGGCCACCTCTCGCGGAAGCGGCAGTGACACCTCCCCCGTACGGCGGCCGGCGCGGTTCAAACCTCCGCGCGCTCTGAGTGCGGTCGTGGCTCCGGGGGTGGCAGGGGCCGCTGGCGGTGTTCGGCGGGCCCGGGGCGTGGTGATGCGGCGTGAGGGGCTTCCCGTGTGCCCGCCCGGTGCTCCCGGTGCCTCCGAGCACTCGCTGTCCCCCAGCCGGCGTCCCGGAGCTGCGAAACCCCGCCGTAAGCATGGAGGGGATGAGAGCCGGCGCTCTC
>WAAG01047927.1:6551-29016 GCA_013390105.1 Tichodroma muraria | reverse complement strand
TGAGAGAAATCCCAGCATCCACACAACAGTTGATGCTCCTACTCCTGCTTTTTCAAGCGCCTGAAATTGCTGCTCCTACTGACCTGAGTTATTTAATCACTGCAATGAAATGGACATAAGAATCAGTCAAATATGCTGTTTATTTCTCCACAAAATTCCTAAAAAGACTTGTAATTTAGTTACACCGAAAATGTGGGAATGGACAAGGTCAACAGGAAGAAACAGGAAAGGAAAAAAGGAAAGAAAACGGTATAGCTACAACATTTTGTGAAAAGATGTGGCTTTGGTTGCTAGCACCGTAAGAGGCACGATGTGATAGCAGGTTTATTCATTTTTAATTATGAACATGGCTTTATCTGCAAGTCTTCCTCCCCCTCCTCTAACTGCCCCCCTCCTTTTTCCTCCCGTCCCCTGGGGCAGCACTGTGGTGGGGCTCAATCACTCTTTTATTAGTTGTGATATACTGTGGCTAATTCCCTTAATCTGGACCTTGCTTTCCTATAAAGCCCAGACCTCAGGTATTGAATTTCCCTGATCAAAGTGCAACCAGTGTGGGACACAGCAATCTCCACTAAACAGGGGAGCTTGGGAAAGCTCGTAAATGGAGTCAAAGAAATGCACACACACAACGCACTCACAAGATGGTGCAATCAATTGGTAGAACAATCACGTGTGAAATATTACTGGCTCCTTAAAGTGCTGGTTCTGGGATTTACTGCAGTGTATTAATCTGCTATGCTTAATGCATTGACCTTTCACCCCTAGCAATTCAGTAGACAGGGCTTGAATTGCCAGGAGCTGATACAATGGATTAGGAGCAGAAAGACCCCACCACACTCAAGTGCCACGGCAGCCCTAAAGCATACCACCAGTAACTTCTCCATCTTTCCTAATAGATACTGCCAGACAATGTGGCTACCACAGAAGGGACTGTATTGACAGCAGAATTTCTGGAAGGGGAGATAGTGGAAATAAGGCTTGTTATAAAACAATAGAGAAGGGCAGTCTTATGACTGAGTCACAAGACAGGGATTTAGAAGTTTTATTCTGTGCAATCATTCTCTCCTTGTGTGCGACCTTAGGCAAGACAATTCACTTCTTAGGATCGTGTCTTTCCTGTCTGTAAATTTGGGATAATGGCACTTCTCTGATTTTCTCAGGGGTAGCGTGGAGGCTTTGTTCACTGACATTTAGAAGGCCCCCTAGGATCACAGGATTAAAGGTGTTATATGTTCATGCAATGAACAGTATGATATTCTGTACGTTAAATATCCATCTGGATGGGGAAGAGAATGAAGAGAACCTCCCTCCACGCAGACCAGGAAACTCAGTCATTAATCTAACAGCTTTCTCTTCCGAGTGCTGTGCTGAACCAAAAAGTTAACTCAGATCTAAAAATCAGTGCTATGCAGACTTGGGGAAATGTGTAGAAATAAATGAGATGGAGAGCAATGCATATCTATAATGGTGAGATAATCATGTCCTTCTGCTTCCTTGGTCATTCAAAATCTCAACATTTCACATACAGAAAACCCTTTAGAATTCAATTTCTAACGTTAACTCTTCAATGTCAACTTTATTCCATATAATTGAACAAACATTGCAACTGAATTTGAGAGGAGTGTCCAAAAACCTCATAAAGGAGATTATTCTAAGTAATTGCTATCAAATGCCATTAAATTCTGAATAGCATTAAGCCCCCTCCACCGGCCTGCACAGGCACTCTCATTTAGGATTAAAGGGACCTTTATTTGATTTGTTTTACTTCAATACAAAATAAATTAGGTTGACCTGAATTAAGGCCTCTTTGATACTCAGGGAGAGTGTCTACACAGGGATTTACTATGCTTTAATTGGTCCACTTCAAAAGTTAATTTGGATATTTTTTCCCAACATGCTCCAAAACTACCCCAGAGTACATGTGTTGTATTTATAAAATGGCAGAGAAATTCAAGCACAGGGCTCTGTGAATCTACATTCAGAATTTACCCTTTCAATGAGCATATTGGCACTGCTGAGTACTTCTCAGAACTGGAATATACTTAAATGGTAAATAATGGTGAGATTCACCTCACCAAACTTTGGTTGCCCAAAGTGAGGTCTCTAAGCTTGCTACATGTCCCAACTCCACGGAAAGATGTGCAAACCTACAGGATGACAAAGCCATTGTGGCAGGCATCTCTGAGGCTGCTGTAAGTTCACATTTAAGGGGAGGCTGCCCCCAAAAGTTCACCTCATATTCCCTTGTCCTTAACTGCATGTTTCCCCACGTCCCATGTGCCAGCAAGCATTCATACAGCCGCGGAACAAATCAAGTCAGGAAACTGCTCCAACCCAAACCAACTCTGAACAATACCAACAATGAGAAGAGAGAGAAAAACATGAGTTACGCATCTTGACTTAAGCTGGCTTAATTTTGATTGTACGACCGTATCCAGAAAAAAGCAGGAGAAATTCTTTTCCAGAGATATTTCTTTCAGTCTACCAATTACATGAGCTTTGTAAGTTAATTTATAGCAAACACCTAACTGAAGACAACTGAGGAGAAAGAAACAGCCCCAAGAAATCGTACTTGTGCCAGCTCCTATGAATGGAAGTATGTCTGAATTTCTGGGCAATTTTATACCTCGGAACTTGTGGTTAAAGTGTCTCTCCTTCAATTTTTCACAGCTAGCATTGGCAAAGACAGTTGAAGACTCTTTTAAGTGCATAATTAATAGTACCTTGAAGGTGCCTGGTTTTCAGAAAATGCTGGGAGCCAGTCCTGTGAAAACCATCACTTACGTAGGACACTCAGAACTGCTAACCAGTTTTCAGACTCTTGGCCCTACCTAAAGAGTTGAGTTCATATAAATTAACTTTTAAAATAAATCAATACATATATATTTTAATCCAGCCACGTGCACATCAAGAAATAATATTTGTATGTGCGGCACTGCTGATCCTGTTACACACGGATCAGACAACTCATCATGCCTTTCAAGAGTACCTTGACTCGTGGTCAAAAGGCCTGAGTGCTCAGCTTGAACAGCCTGGAAACCAGAGCCCCTGAAATCATGATGCAAGGACTTGGGAGTAGAAAAGGGCAGAAGAGATGGACAGTATAAGAGTTGAGAATGGGTCTGAACAGAAGGGGCGTCACAGGGCCACAAAGGACAGTTGGGACATTTCTTTGCCCTGGTGGGTTTGTGGGCCCTGCTGCTCACTGCCTGACATCAGCCACTTGGAATGCCAGTAATATAACACCCCTGTGACACTCGTGCTCCTGCCGTACAGTTTTATTGCCCTGCTTCCACTCTCTCTGGTTTATATCGGATTGTGTTTTCCAAAGACAGGCAATAAAGAGGGGAGGAGGGGAAGGGGGATTTATAGCCTGCTAAACTAAACTTCCCTGGGCTTGCTGTCCTCTGTCCCAGCCCTCCTCTTGCTGCCCTGACCGGTCTGGAGGAACAGTGCTTACAGCAAGGTCTCGGGGTGTGAAGGACGAGGCTTGTCAGGGACTACTTGGGTTCTCTTCTTGGGAGGTCAGGGAGCAAACCCCAGTCACCCACCAGCTCTGTTCCCTCAGTGTCCCAGGCACTGTGCCCTGCTGCCATGGAAAAGCATGGTGGCAGTGTCACATGCTAATAATCTGGGCTAGCATATTTAAAGAGTTTGCCACACAAGTCTCTTGGTATTTGTGGAAGGACTGTGAGCAGCTAAAGGCTTACAAAAATCTGCCTCAATGCAGGCATCTAGTACTTCTGCTTCTGAGAAATGATTGTCGAGGTCTCTGTCTCAGCTGCTGTAAAGGCTTGGCTTGCTACATGCACGATTTCAAGTGCCGTACGACAGTATGATGTGGTTTGGGATGTTTGTAATACAGACTTAACTGAGAGCTTTTAGAATGTGGAGATGAGGATCCCCAAAACATCACTATGCCTTCTGTAGTCTTTAAGGTGTCTGAGCTAAGGATATGCAGCTGAAAGCAATTGCAACTGCAGTTTTCTGGAAGAGGAAGCTAAAATCCTGAAAGGCTGCCATTTAGACATATCTGCTTTGTGACAGGCACAATAATAGCACTATAGATTATGGCATTCTCTATAAACATGGGAGGTGGGACAGAGGATATGGGGTTGGATTTGGGACAGGGAGAACCATTTCTACAGAGCAAATACATGGTGAAGTGTTCATAAAAGGCATAAGTCTGAAAAAAAAACATTCATCTTAATTTTCATTCTGAGATGAAAATTCCACTTAGTGGAACACCCAAACTCCTGAGCTATTCAGAGTTTTTAAAACATCCAGACTTTGCCAGTATTTCCTGGGAGATGGGATAAATAGATGGCGTTCCTCCCTATTGGATGTTCAGTGTGATGTGGTACAGGTGAGAGAGAATGAGAGCCAAGTAACTTTGTGACTCAAGTCACTGCATTCAGGTAACTGTGGCGGATGGCTGGGGAGGCGGACAAACACCAGTGAAATGCAAGCACATGCACATGTAAGCAGTGAAATTACAGTGTGCTCTGCTGTGATAAAACTGTCAAGTGTCTCTGAACTGCCTGTCATCGACAGAAATTTTAAACCAGCTCTTACTAGTGTGATCTCACGGTGCCAGGTGCTCCCCTCTGCTCTCCCCATCACTGCTTCCTGCTCACCTCCACCTCTGGCAGCTGCCCCAGCCGTGGTGGGCAAGGGGAACGCAGCAGGCAGTGGAAGGGATTGCCTCAGCTTCTCTGGGGAGCAGAACGAGTAGGATGGGATGAAACGCAGAATGATAAGTGCAGTCTGCAAGGGACTCGTGAAACTGTGATGTTCAAATTGTTTCAAGACAGTGCTGAACAAAGGACAAGAGAAAATACTGCACTCTAAGGAAAAAATCAGCAAAGGCAGAGATGAGTGGTATAATGGGACTTCTGGATGTCCTGCTTCCCCGAGAGCCCGCATGTCACAGCTTCCCAGCCCAGTTCAGTGCATGCCACAGAACATGCCAAACGATACCAATCAAAAAACACCCACCATTTAGGTTAGCAAGTGGGTTTTTTACACTTTTTGTCTTTCTTTTGTTAATTTTCTCTCATGAACCAAAATGGCGTCGTGTTCTTTAGTGTAACATGTACAAAAGCAAAAGGGAATCTGTGTTGGACACTGGTCACTTCTCACGTTGCACTTGTAAGCTAAGCCTGGTTTTTCTCACAAAAAGCAGAAAGATGGCTCCAACTTCAGGAGCTTTTCAACTCCTTCTTAGTTTTGTACAGAGGTAGCAACTCCTGTAAATGGATTCCCTATAGGTCTTGAGGGTGAAACACTACTCAGGGCAGGTTCTTTTGGTTTTATGCTTTGTTATTATCCATTGTAAGGAGGAAAAAAAACGTAACAGGATAGAGAGACAAGGCAAACCTGATGTTTAGAAAGCATCCACTACATTCAGAAAGGAATCCCTCATCTCTTCTTTAGCTGTAGGGACAAGATCCTTTGTATGTTGCGCACTCATAATTTATTTACATCTCTACTACTTATGCTTTGTATGTCTTTAGAAACTGGAACCTAATCAATATTAATAATAATAACAACATTCCAACTATTATTTAAATGAAATTCCAGCTTCACAAAGTCTCAGGAAATGCAACTGTGCTATTCTCTGGTGCATCACATGGATGTGCAAGGCTTGAAGCGGCAGCCAAAATTCTCAAAAATTCAGTGAAACACAACCTGAGTATCAGAACAGGCTTTACCTCCTGCTGCAATGACAGGGCATGTTAAACGTAAGAGTGTCTCCAGACACAATTTCCCCTGTATAACAGACTGCTAAGCAAAGACTGCATCAGAATAATTAAATCCAACTTCTTTAAAAAGAGAACCAGCATAAACTGGCTAAGGACTCATTTTCACCTGTTAGTTCCTGGAAGATCAACTGCTCTGGACACTTCTAAATAAACTGGCATTACTCATCCATAACACATCTATTCATACTTTCTTGAATTTTCCCTGTTCAGAGCAAGAGATAAGGGCACCATTTACACTCCAGAATTACAAATCAGGTCTAAGTGGAAGTTATAACTGCTTATCCTTCACTGATCATCTACTTGGGAATTAATTTTGCTGTTTGTGAGTGAGAATGCAAGTGTTCTTGTGGGTTTTTTTTCCTCAGGGAAGTTTCACATGAAACTTCCTCTGTATTCTGAAATATTTAACACAACCCTCTGCAAAGACTCCTGACAAAGCCAGTGCTCATTAAACAGTTACAGAACCTCAGCTATCTTGAATGCTGCCATGGTTTCCAGTCTGGCAATACACAAGTTAGAGCAGTATTTCCTGCCAGGTTTTCAGTATGTGGATCTGATATAAACATCTCTCCCACCTTCATGCTTTTATTTCCTGTTTGCCCTACATAGTATTTAATGCATTTAACAATTGCTTCATCTGAAGTATTTCTAGTGAAATAAAAACAAATCCTGGACTCCTTCCTTCTCTATTTCTGCTGCTTATTAACCCAAGGTGATTTAGGACGTCCTTGAGCCTTATGGCAATTGAAATTTATTTTGGGAGCTGTGTGCTTGGGGACATGTGGAAGAGGTTATTTATTCCAAAGAGCCATCCAGCAGTGATGATGTCACCAGCAAAACACGGTACGGGCTCGGCTGGTTTGCTACCAAATCACTGCCCTGAGTTTCCTATGCGTGGTGGCACCTGCTGATATACAGAGTGCCTGTATGTAACTGGCATATTGGCACTTATTTTGTTACAAATACTTAAAATCAGCTTTCGTACTCTTATTTTTGGCCTTCTTGAAACCCCTGGGCACGAACTTTTGCAACAGACAAAGATCTATTGTACACAAGTTCCATCCCAATCTAAAGTGAAACGCAGCTCAGTCATGGCAGGGTGAACTCCCGGGCAGCTCTTTGATTGCTTTCTCTGCATATACAACATCTGATGACAGCTTTGTGAACAAAGTGATCTAAAATGAGGATACTTTTCTGTAGACTCCTATGCAGATGCAGTTGAGTTTGAAGAAATTCTGCTACAGCTAGCTCATAGTATTTTCAGTGCTGCTTCTAAAATTCCTGGCTTCCTCCTGAGACTAACAGTATTCCAATCCTGCCCTTGGTTCTAGGCAACACGCATTGGTAAAAGCCATCCAGGGTAATGAATAGACACAGTCCCTTCACTGGGGTTTTTTAAGTACTTATAACTTGTCTGCTCCAAAATCCAAGCAGTGGAGTGTCAGACTTACTTTATGGAACACAGCACAGAGTCATAGAAAACAGGCCAGGAAGGAAGCCTAACAGGTCTCCTAAGCCACCTCTCTCCTTGGGACAGCTATCCTTGCAGTCTTCCTCAATGAGGAGTGGAGGATTGAGATGGGAAGTTCTTACAGGCTGAACTACAGGTTTCCTATACAATCTTTAGGAAATTATTCAGCACAGCATAAGCAAAGCCATATAACCCCTCCAGTTTTCATAGGGGTATTGAGGAGCTTAAATGCTGCTGATAAAATGCTGTAGGGCCATGCACTGCTGGATTGAAATGCATATAAAGGTGCCCAAAGTGGTTTTTTTCCTCATGGCTTTGACTCTGCTAGCATCTGATTCAGTGGGAGTTAAACACCCAAGGGAAGATTCTGAGTACTGAATTAGGCTCTTTATAGTACTGAGCCACTGGTAAGCGGATTGTGACATTCAGAAATTTCAGATGTTTTACTACCTGTAAGTGTTGGAGTGTAATATTGCTTGTTGCAAATAGCTCAGAACCAGGCCACTGTGAACATCCCACCTGCAAATTCACCCCAAGTGAGCAGTTACAGGACTCAGGGGACAGAAATACTGCACACCCACTGGTGACTGAACAGCACGTTCCAAGTATGCCGTGAACAACCACTCATTCAGTGTGTGCTTTCTGCAGATATTCAGATACTAAATTCTCCCTTATCCAGGTATACTGCTACATACAGCAGTGAACTATGAACATCTGCTGGCCACAGAGTATCCTGCCATGATTAAGTCCGTAACTCTTTCAAGATTCTAGGATAGGTTCATAAAACTATTACTCAACCCTTAGCTGTGACAAGTACAGAGTGGGGCTCTGTGCTAGAGAAGTGGTCAGAATATTACTGGGACATAATAGGAGAGTAACAGGTGTGAAAGAGTTTTGCTGCCTGGAAATCTGGAGGGAGAGAAGGTAAGTGTAAGGAGGGACCACACGGGCAGCGTAAGGGTGACTGGGTCATTTGGTGCTGCTGCTGTCTCAACAAGTCCAGTCCAGTCTGGACTAAGTAAGGACACACCTCTGACACCTTTCTTGCATGATGTCCTGAAGCCAGAAGTGGTCCCACTGCACTTGTTGTGCTTCTATTTTAATTTACACCCAACTTTCCTCTAGATCTCTTTCACTAGGATGATACAGGTAGGCACTGCTATCAGTCACTCTAAGCAAACACATTCTTTTAACATGATTTTCCCACACTTTACCTTTTAAGACTTTTTCTTCCTCCTCAAAATGCACTGTTTCCTACCAATTACTCTTCTCCATTCCCTTAACTTCAAGCAAACAAAGCAAATCACGTCTCAACTAACATGACAACGTCACCTCTAGGGAAGAATAAGGCTCTCTTGTTCCTCTCCTACTTCAATAATTCTATTTATAGACCTTTTTTTTCCTATGCCAATTTCTCATACGTTATTTCTTTGCTCTTGTTCACTTCTTATTCTCACCACGGATCAGAATCTTTCCTATATCTGCTACAGACTTCTTAAGGTGTCCATGTATGGTTTAAAGGATCCTATAAACAACAGAGATGGCTTGTATGACCTAATTAGAACTCCACAGAGACAGCCTTAATAGGCCCTTTTGGTTTTTTTGGATTGTCTGCAAAGTAATAGTGCAATGGCAGTGTTCATTTTGCTTGGCTGTATCAGGCCATATATCACATCCTTTTCCTTCCAGTCCTTCAAATAAGCTTGTCTCATTCTTATTTTGGTTTCAAATTATAGATTATAAATTTCACTTCTCTCCACTTTTCCCTATAATTTGACCCCCAGCTGTTGAAACTACTTCGAGTGATTCCCCCTGCCCACCACCCACCCCACGGTTTCACATGAAAGACAGCCCTGGCTTTAGGAACAAATGACGTCCCTTGCACCAGCTGTGCCTAATAAAAACCCAACCTCCAACTCTCACTTCCCTTCCTCAAAAGGGTAAAATTGATTTGAAAGTGCTGATGATAAGATACATGGGAATACAAAATCCACCTCAGTCAACAGACCAAAGCTGTGCACTGTGACATCACTGTATCCAAAAGAAACGATGCTGTCAGTTCCTCCACTGCCCTGTAACTACAAGTTATTGCACTTGTCCTAGAGACGGGATATTTGTTCATTTAATTTAGCCTTGTTTAGTCTGGCAAGAGTTATTTTCATTCCTGAAGTGCCACAGCAAACACTAAAACATACCAGTTGCCCTCTAGGGTCCATTAGAATCAGTTGATGTTGTGAAAAACGCTCCCTAGTACTGGATGGCCACTTGAAGCAGTTTTCCAGTAACCCTGTGGAATGCCTAACCGGGAGAACAAGGTGGCTTTCAGCTGGCAGCGAGCCGGCAGCACCTGCTGTGCACAGCCGGGGCTGGAGGTGGCAGGAGCGGACACCGCTCGCTCCTACCTGCGCGTCCCGGCTCTACCAGAGCACATTTCAAACCGCTCCGCTGCCTGGGCTGTGAACGCCCAAAATATCTTCTGTTTCCCCGTCTTTTCCTCCCATCAGCCAAAGCAGGGTATTTCTGTGTTTATTCTTAGTGCTGAGGCAAAAAACAACTACTTGATTTTTTTTTTTTTCCCCTGTTTCCTACTGGAGATTTATTCTGTTCAGCATTCCCAAACTTCTTTAAAAATCTGCGTCCTTCCTTTTCTTCACCCTTTTCTGTACTCTACTTTGATAGTTAGGGATATTTCTGTAGACCTGTATGATTGAGAACATTTTATGGAACTCTAATACGTAATATTTTAATGAGATTTCTTATATATCTGGGTATGAGGCAATTTCAAAATACCACTCTCTGGTTTTCAGTTCCACTTCATCCTTCAGTTCCTAAATGGAACCAGCAGATACAGAACACCTACAAATGATCTGAGACAAACAGTCTGGAATCTTTTTCACAGTTCAGTGTGTTAGCTACAAAATAAGGAGATTTAAATGCAAATTTAATGCTTTTGTTACTACTACAATGTGAAAATGTTCACGATCAAAAGAAATAAATATATCAATGCTACATTCAGGTTTTGTATCAAGGCTGCTCTTGCCCATTCCTGGATTTTTTAGGAAGCTGATTCTGCAGATATAACTCTTCTCTGCCACTGAAAATTGAAAAATTCCAATCATTCAGTGAGTCAAGGCTTCTTATCACCTTCCAGAAAGTTCTGAAGAGCTTATAGAACTGAACTCTTATTATACACAGGTGTAAGCGATCTAGGCAAGGCAGCTGGAAAATCCCAGCTTTTTCACAGCTCCCATGGTTCATAGAGCAACTCCCCAGAATCCTGGAGAGAGAACATCAGTTTAGTTTTGTCCTGAAACTGCTGTCTACAGAGTATTTTGTACAATGGACTTACCACTGGCTGTAATAACAGAGCCTCTGTGAGTTCCACTGGAAGAGAGTTCAACTGTCTAACAGGACTTACCATTAAGAAATGTTTCTGGTGCTCAGCTAAAATGCAGTAATATCCAATCAGAACTGCAGCTTTGCCTTAATATGGCTGATCAATGACAGTAAGTTGATTAAATAGAGAGTTTAGAGTGAAACGCAGGAGAATAAACTTCAGAACAATGAGAACCCCAGGGATGGTGTTTTGATTTTCAGGAAACTGCCTCGATTACCTTCTGTATTTTTGCTTCATTTCAACAAACCTGACAGTATAGAATAAACACTGATTTTGATTCACGGAATATTCTGAGTTGGAAGGTAACCAAGGATCATTGAGTCCAACTCTTAAATATATATGGTCTGTACAGGGATTGAACCTACAACCTTGGTGTTATTAGCACCACGCTCTAACCAGGAGTGAAATTAGTTTTATCAGGAATCATCTTGACTCTTGTTACTTGCCTCAGTTTCAGCCTTTAGTATTACCTGAATGCTTCAGTCTTGCTTAGTGCCAGTGAGGACCAGGAGATGGGGATAGGCCACTCAAGCCCTCACCATGGGAGAAGAAACCAAGGCATTCTCTGTCTACTTTGCGGTGACAAACTTATTTAATTAAATTTATTTTATGCGACTCAATAGGCCATGAGTGAATTTAATAGAATACTTCAAAGCTGAGTTTGGAAAATAATTGCAACCCTCATCTACTACCTGAGGGTAGCCCTCAACCTCCTTTTACAGGGTCCAATGCTGTGAGGTGAAGCCCTGGCGCAGGGTACCCAGAGAAGCTGTGGCTGCCCCGTCCCTAGAAGTGTCCAAAGCCAGGCTGGACGGGGCTTGGAGCAACCTGGGCTAGTAGGACGAAGCCCAGAAAGGGGTTGGGACGAGTTGAAACTTACAGGTCCATTCCAAACCATTCTGTGACTCTCTCATGCCTGAGAGAATCTCTTCCTCAAACCTACCTGGGATGTCCCTGGTGCTGGAATGCACTCCTGGCAGGACGCAGGTGACCAGCTACCTACTGCGGTGGTGACCTCAGCCGTCAATGGACACAAGGCAGAAATGCGTGAAGCCGTGAGGCGCGGAAGGACACGAGGGGCGGCGGTGATGAGGCCCTGAGGCGCGGAGGGATACGAGGCGTGGTGATGCGGTCCGTCAGGGAGTCCTCGCGGTGGGAGGGGCATGAGGGCAGGGTAGTGACCTGGGGCGCAGTAAATGCGGCTTTCACAGGTTCGCAGAATAGTCACGGTTGGAAGGGACCTCTGCAGGTCGCCCACCTAGTCCCGTGCAAGGCACCGTCTCCTGGTGCAGGTGGTGAAGGAACACATCCAAGTGGGTTTGGAATGTCTCCAGAGAGGGAGACTTCAGCTGTTCCAGTGCTCTGCCACCCTCCATGGAAAGGAGTTCTTCGTGCTGAGGTGGAACTTCTTGTGTTGTAGTTTATGGTCTTTCTTGTAGGTGTTGTTTGTGAAATGCTACAAATGACTTTGAAACTCTTGGTTGTCTTTTTCAGTCAACAGTCAATTTCACATTCATTTCAATGATAACCTGTCTGTTTGGTTGTGTTGTTGTCTGTATCTCTATGGTTGTTTCTGCTTATGACTGTGGATAGCTTTCATCAAAACAGTTATTCTTGTTCAGCAGATCCATACCTTTAGGGTCACATGGTTTTCTCCTTAATTCCCACTGTGTCCTGTGCATCCTGGGATAAAATTACTCCAGAGCCTTTGGTGGCTCATCTGGGTCCCCCTCAGTAAGGCAAGACTGGCTTCTCTAGGAAATCTGAATATACAGTTACAAATATGTTCTTTGTACACTTATTTAGTAATAACTTCGTTGTTGTTTAGTAAAAACTCCATTAGAATTGTACAGTGATAGAAGAAGTCCCCAGGGGGCTCAATGTGAGACCTGGGCTAAAAATGAGTATTTTACAGGATGAATCTTTAAACAGAAGAGGAGCAGCATAGTGATGGGAAGATGGAGGGGTTGGGTAAGCCAGGTGTGACTGAACAAATTTATTTATGGGGGAAGCCTGATACTTGTGTCCCATAACCTTTTTGAATCTTATTTGAAGTAACATAATCCCTTGTATCTTAATTACCTGTCATTTCGATGGTAAATGAGGTTTTGGTGGGCTTTTATGCATTAACTACAAAGTGTTTGCTGCCATAAATACCCTGATACAATTGTATCACTGGATCTTCTGAGTGGAGCCACAGCTTTAAGAGAACCATTTGTCTACATAGTTTTTAAGGATTTCCTTGTGCCTGAGGCAAGCCCTGTGGAAGCAAATTGACTTTGGTTGTTTGCTTTTGGGTTTTTTGCCTATTTTTGAATTCATCCGTTTTAGGGTTACAGGAGTAACTCTCTACACCCAGGCAATGCCAGTATTTTTATGCAACTTTTAAGTAGAGGCCAGGTATCAGTTTTCCATTCTATGCTATCACTACCTGTGCTAGCTATGAAATTACTTAAAACACATTTTTCTGTAAAGCTGAATGGACATCCTTTTGATGGAAATGGGAATTTTGGACTGAATTGTATGATAATGCAATTTCTAATCACAAACCGTAGTGTGAAATTAAAAAAATAAATAAATAAATAGGAAAACCCATTTAAAGCTGAAAGCCCAGTGCTTCTTGTGGTTTCCCAAGCAATTGTGGATTCATTACCAGCTACTTATAAGAGTGAGTTAAAAGAGTTGGTAGAAAACTGAACTTCTGCATGGAAATTGTTACAGTTCTCTCTTTTGCTTTAGCATTTGGAAAACATTTTTCTAAGTTGTTTGAATTTAGCCTGTCCAGATATGTCAGTTGAAATTTGTTTGAATTCTGATTGAGCCTTAGTTTCAGTCTCTGTAAGTCGCTTTAAAGCAAGGTTTAAAAAGATAGCATAGCAAACGTTTGGGCCCATTGATACTATAGGTAATATTCTGACTTTATTCTTAGGGTGGGAAGATCAGGTAAATAAGTAAATAACGTATATGCCATGAACGAAGCTAAGAACAGCCCTTGTTTAGGTTGTGGCTGCTCCCACTGGGAATCACTCCCAACAAAATGATAACTGGAATGGTTGACGAGGCTGGTATGGCAGCTCTGAAACAAAGGACGCCCCATCTGTCGATGGAGAGGTGCTGGTGGTTTTAGCTTAGCCTGTAGATTTAGTCTTAGCCTACAGCTGGGCGTGGCGGTCGTGTCCTGGTGATCTCTGCTGGGAGAGCTTGATGCAGACCTGGGCTGGAGCCACGTGGTCCCTGCTGTGAGCCGCGTGCTGTCAGCTCGTTCCGGGCAGGCTTTGTCCCTGTCTTGTTCCCTATCTCCTGCCCCGAGTGCCTCGGAGTAGAATGGGCCCTGTGTGCTCCTGAGCAGGCACCGAGGCAGCCACAGTGCCCTACAGAGTCTCACATGTTCTACTGATTATCCAGCACACTTAAACTTTGAGTTATAAGGGTGACCCCAGCCAGTTGGCTGAAAAAACATATTTGACATCATTGAAAATGTATGCTGCTGCTGAAGCATGGATTTTAATTTGAGGAAAATGTCGGCCGTAATCTAGCATACATTAAAAAATATATCTTTTTATTTCCATATGGGTCACGTTAAGGAAAATATTAAAAAAAAAAAAAAGAAGCCAGCCCTATTATATGAAGTCTCATTAAAGCAGCCTGGAAAAGTTTAGCCAATTTACAGGCTATACATCTTAATCTCCCCAAATTACAGGACCGATAGAAAAACGGGTGGTTGAGAGGGAAAGCGGGACCAGCAGAACCTGGCTGGGGGCCAAACAATGGATCAAGTAGCCCTTGCTTTCACTTGACTGCTACCCCTTGTTATTTAAAGAAAAGAAAGGATTTTCAAAGAAAGGCTGGAAATGGGAAAGCATGGAACTTACTTCCTTCTCTGGGTGAAAACTAAAACCCAAAGCTTGGTTATTTTAACATGGTGTCTTGGCCCAGCTCTCTAGTGCCTGCAGAGAGAGATTTTTGTGAACTCCTGAGCAAAAATAAAGTATCTGCAATTCTTCTGTAGTTTTTAGTGGGCAGGTGGTTTAAGGACTGGTTGTACCATCTTGGGTAGTGTTTGCAGGGAAGCCAAAGGTGGAATGGGATAGGGGTGCTAAAGGAAGCCGGGGAAAGAAGTAGAAAGCAGTGAGGTATGAAATGGCAGAGAGGTCATTGTCGCCACTAAATTCAGCACTTTTTGTGTAAAACTACACACCTACTGCTTCTGCTGCTGTTGCACTGTATCACAGGGCTCTACCCAATGGCAAAGTGGGTCTGTGAGGGGAGCATGGAGAGGTTGGGGATAAAGATTGACACCTCTTGTGTTGATCTAAGGGACCAGACACTGTAGAAAGCATGGAGAGGAGGTAAAGCATGCTGATATGAGTTAACAGATGTGTTAAGAGCCAGCAAAGGAACAAACCTGATCAGCAGAAAGAGAAGGAAAGAAGCTACAACACCTTAAGTGTTTGCAAATCATCCTGCTCTTAGCTAAAGCCAAGGCTAGCCTAAAGCATCGAGAAGAGAGTAGGATGTGGCAGGTGCTAGGTTGGTCTGAGAGAGATGTTGTGTCTGTGTTGTTTTCAGTAAGAACTTGCACCTGCAGCTCGGAGCAGAACTGTGTGGCAGGAATCAGTGATGTTTTCCTCCTGCAGGTGTGTTTGTGTCTGACCAGCCTCATTGCCTGTTTCTGTGGTACCAAGCAAGCAGACTGGGGCAAGCTAGCTAGCTGCCTGTGTAGATGGAGGTGCTCACTGCTTGCCTCCCTGAGTGTGTCTGTGCCTGTATTAACCTGCTGTGCATTGATGCATTTATTAGACAAATTATGGGTGCCTGACGAAGCAATTCTATACATTTTTGAGAACACTTTATCTCCCTGAACCATCTATTTTATGCTTTTGGATCAGGGGAAGTTGATGGGGGTATGTATTTTTCTGTGCTCTGGTAGCCAGTGTTTAACTATGGTATTCCATGAACTGGATCTTGACATTTCCTGCTCCTGCCTTCCTATTCCTCAAGCCCTCTGGACAGGGATTGCCCCATTATCAACGTAACAACCAAAGGGAGGGGTTACACTTTTTGTGTGGCCAGCTCTGGCTTGTTTGAGGAGTTTCCTGCAACTCGTTTGCTCCAGGAAACTTAGAGCTCGGCAGATGGGCTGCTCAGCCTGCTTTCTTGGGATATGAGAGTGGTTTTTCGTGTGTTTGCCATGCCCTACCTATTTCTTCTTTAGCACTGTTTCTTTCACAGCACTCAAACGTAGCCCGCAGGGGCTGAGGCATTCTCCGTGCCTTCCCTGTGAAATGGGTGCACGTGGGAATGTGAGTATGGGCGTGTCTTGGAGGCAAGTTTATTAATACCACTAGAGATAATGGCCTTGGCAATATTTGGAAGCATCCAGCTCCATTAAATTATAGACTTTATGGAGACAAAGAGATTAGGGAGAGCAAGGAAGATTATTTCACAAAGCAAAATATTATTGTAATTTGCTAGTCTTAAAAACTTTGCAGAATTCAGCAGGAAAAATTAGAGGCCTTAAATAAGCTGAAGTTCCTACAGCTACAGTTGATGACCGACTCCCTCCACCTTTCGAGTTACTGTCCAAGGATGCACAAAGAAATACGTGTTTGTACACTGATATTATTAAAAATATTTGTCATTGATCAGTGGTGTATTTTGAAAAAAAAACCAAATCCTTGGCTTTGTTGAGTTCTGCTAGGATAAGTAATGGTGCATATTTTCTCCTGGTTAATTTAATTTTTTCCATCCCTGTTTTTGTTCATGGTTTGTCTGCAAACAGACCATAGAACATCCCAACTATTCAGCATTTATGAATTCCTTTCATCATCTTAAATGCAAATACTTCAAGACAGGCCAGGATTTCTTATATGTTCCTACCATGCTTAGTAGAGCAGTGTCTCAGTCTGGACTGAATTTGGTTGTCTGGGCAATGCTTTTCCTGTGT
Source organism: Tichodroma muraria (assembly GCA_013390105.1). Taxonomy (NCBI): domain Eukaryota; kingdom Metazoa; phylum Chordata; class Aves; order Passeriformes; family Sittidae; genus Tichodroma; species Tichodroma muraria. Next base: position 12,436 of record WAAG01047927.1, on the reverse strand, counting down.
ATAGTAATTTATTTTCAAATGAGATTTGGTTTTTTTACCTGTTTCTTACGTACTCCATCTTTTCACAATTTCTTTTGTTGGACTAAATGTCTAAGATTTTCCCAGCATTCCCACTGGATTTTCACGACTTCAGTTCCTTCAGCTGTTCATATTTACATTACTACACAGCTCTGCCATGGGCTTAGTGACTTTCATTTGAACCAAGCTCCTAACACCTCCTCTCAGGTGGGCTACAAGCATCATAGATTCCTACTGACTTAATTTGCTTTTAACAGTAACTTTTACTGCCCATTACCATTCCTCCATATGAGTCTGAATATCTGACATATGCATAAACCTGGTCAAAGTCTTCTGACAGAAGGAAAAAATACACTTTATTTATTAACATCTGCACTGAAAAGCTGAAACTTCTGTGATGTATTTTTCTGAGATATCAGGAAGAAGTGTGACCCCGTGTTCCGTGGGTTTTCTTCTGTGATAACTTTCTTTTGCAGCTTTCTTTCCATGGGATTTGACTGAGGTAGTCACCAGTCCAGTGCTTCTGCTGTCCACATTTGGAACCCCAGTGAATGCAGATGTATCAACTGGCAGATGTCTCTGTCATTTTCAGAGTAAATCCTCATATAGGGTGTCACTGTACTGGTTCTGAGGCTTTGTGCCACTGTTAGTTCTTACACCCTCTGGCAATTATGACTGATATCACTAACATTTATCCTGTCTGATATTTGGGTGCTTTGTGCACCACAGCTTGTTCCTTGTTCACACCTGCCTTAGTGCAACATCAAGCTGCAACGAGGAATTTTAGTTTTCTATTCCTTCATCACTATAAATGAACCCTCTATTACACAGCATTGGTCTTTTGGAAGTACAGCACTCTCATTTTATCTTACCCAGAGCTCCTGAAATCTTCTGTCACACTGATACTTACTGTACTCTTTTTCCCATCTTAAACATCATAACAAGTTGTTCAAGACTACATCTCTATTTGTGATTGTGTTGCTTGAGTGTCTGGGAAGGCAGGACTGTAAAACCTGGTGTGTGTGTATGTATATGTGTACTATAGAAAGGGAAATTCTGGATTCTTAGAATTCTTCATTGTATGTGTTACATTTGCTGCTGATTAGAATAAATACCCTGTACTCTGCATGAAATTCCAAACACTGCTCAATGGGAATCTTGACTGTTCCCTACCCCTGAAAGTTGAAAGGGAAAGAATGCTTGCTTCACCTGCTATTTGAATGCTGAACTAATTTATTGAGGCAGCTTTTCTCTAAGGTGGAAAGCTTAAAAAGATTTTGCTGACTGACCACGGCTAGAACTGTTGTGGTCTCCTGAGAGCACTCCCTCTCCCCGGGGAAGGAAATTCATCCAAGTTCCCCAAGGTGGGCCTATATCTTTTACAGTACAGATATAGACAACAATACTACATGGCTGTGCTTGCACTGATGCTGTTTTCCTCTGCCATGAGATGAATATAGGTCATTTGGGCACAACCCACTAATTTAGGCAGGAAGAAAATAGGTATTTGTCTGTGACTGTATCTCAACCTCTATTATAGAGATACCACAGGCTTATGGAGAGCATTTAGGGCTGATATCTTGATAAAATCTGGTCTAATTTCTGCTCTGCTGCTGATCCACAGCTTTGTGTGGTTCGCAGTCCTCAGGACTTTCTGAGTGGTGGCGAAGCAGCACATGTGGGGTGCTGGAGCAGCTGGTAGGCTCTGCTTCTGTCTGACACAGTCCCTGCACCCTCTCTGCACAGACTTGAACACCTTAAAATTAAAATATAATGCCTCAAAATTAAAATACAAAGTTTTATATGATCCTGACCTGGACAGGGCTTAGTGCTTGTACCGCCTGACTTGTATTTGGCAGCACTGCAACCACTTGAAGATGTGCATGTTACTGAGAGATCTGTTTGGCTTTTCTGTTCATTATGCTCTTTGCTGCCTCCTTGTCATTCTAATCAACTCTTCTTTTTAGTCAAGAGAGGCATGAAAGAAGAAAACAAAATCCAGTTCTGAAAAATGCTTTAAGTTGAGCTCTGAGGAAGCCCCTTTGATGCTAAAAGTATGATGTAGTGGTTTCAAGAGCCAAGAATTTCCGTATCATACTTTCTGTTGTCTGGTTTTGAGGAGCTTATCTTGCCTCTTTCCCCACCAATCATTTATTAAAAATAATTAATAGGATAAAAATAAATAATCGGAATTCAAAATATCTTTCAGTGGACTTCAGTATACCTTAAGCACGTGGGTATTTCTGAAAACGTGACCTCGCCAGTACATTGTGTGTCCTTCTCTGAACCCCTGTCTTGCTTCTCCAGAGTTTGAAGTGCTCTAGGGGAGAGATACCGGGGTGCGTGTTTGCACAGCGTCCCCGACCGCAGGCTCTCATCCTCGGGGCTCTTAGTGCTGCTGTCATGTTACTGGACGTCCCTCCTTTGAAGTGAACGCTTCCCAGGCCTCGCAGATCCACTCCTGAGGCATCAGGTCTGTGCCGAGCAAACCCCTTCTGGGATACCGTTCACCTCTGAAGCTGCTTACAGGCCTCCCGCTGTACCTAAATTGGCAGGGCTGGGACCAGCGTGGCATGGAGACAAAAGCAGCTCTATCTGTCCTGGGGAACAATGGAACAACCTTAGCTAGTGCCGCAAGAAAGCAGGTAGGGAATGTCTTTGTGCTGTGCTAATGCAGGGAAGTTAGCACAAGGAGTCAGGCATACAGCTCCTGAGAGCTTCTGGAAAGCAAGAGGAGTGAGTTTGCTTTCTTCCCTTTTTCTTTTTTTTTTTGTCAAAGTTTAAGTTGATTCTCTCGTCTACTCTCTTGCCCCCCCTTCCCCCTCTGCTCCCTAAGCCTGCTTTTGATTTGGTTTTATTGGCTAGTGAAAGGAATCATTTACTAGTCAAGGGCCAAGCAGTGACAAAGGAATGCAGGTAAATTAGTTTCAGTTCCTATTTCTCCCCGTCTTCCTCCTTTGGAATTTGAGCTTTAGAAAATAAAGTCCTTTTACCCATACCGCCCCCCTCTTTTTTCCTAAAAGGATTTCCCCCCTTCTCAACCTCTCTTTCAAGAACTTCGTTTTTGTAACTAAGAAAACCCCCATTAAAGTACCTAAAATGTCAAGGTGTACAACACATTCAATGAAATCCCACCAAAATGCATTTAAAAAAAACCCTACAACTTTTTGCATGCACCTTAAAATGCAGAAATTAACTGAGAGTGTCATAAAGCTTGTTTTAATGAATAACTATGTACACACTGGGAAGTTTTACATGCACATATATCATGCTTCAAATCCTAAAATGTAGTTAAAGTTTAAACATTTTGCAGAAGAAAATATGCAAAAGAACTTGCAGGGAATCAACATGGAGAAAACCTGTATGTTCAGTCTTTCATCACTCAGTATTATTGAAGTATTAAGCACTAAACTAATAGTGGTAGCATTCAAACTGTCCTTTTTCTTTTTTTTGCTTTTCTTTGCTTTTTTTCCCCTTTGTAGCTTGTCTTCTTTTGGACAACTTACTTCAAATATACCCGGATGTATATTTGAATATACAGTTGTTATATTTCGTGTCATGAAATTATATATGATTGATTTCACCAAATGTACTCAAACAAAAATCTTCAGAGGCTGAGGCCTTCTTTTTACCTTGCATTGGTGTCCTTGGTAAATAATGTAATCCAAAATGCTCTGTGATGGTAAATAGTGCACAGCATTGTGGCATTAATGACAGAAGAGGGTTTGTGTCTCATTGGTAGCTTTTCCTGTTAGTTATTTCCACATTACTAACATAGAAATAAACCCATGATTTATCTTTTTTTCTTAGCACAGCAAAAAGTTGCTTATTCAGTCTTTTAGTTGACTTCATAATTAGATGCATTTTGTGTTTCTGCATGCACAACACAAACTTGAAACACAAAAGAACTCAGTTCTGTCTAAACAACTGTAAGGTTTTGGACAGCAGCTGGAAGAAGCCAGGAAATGTAAGTTAAGACTGATATTCCCCACTTGCCTCATGCTATTGTGAGTGCATTTTGTGGGGAAAAAGCACAATGATGAGAGAGGTAAGAACACAACGTCAGTCCTAACACTGCATTTCCTGGCTTTTGTTGGTTTGTGTCACAGCCCTAAAAAATTGTCTTTAATTTCCTCAAAAAGGAGGTAAATATATTTTCCAGAGTGGTGTAGTATATACAACTGTAATTTATCTGTCCAGGCAGAACATTGACTATTGGGGGGACGTGGAATCGGAATTTGATGTGATTTTCTCAGAAAAATCTCTCCTGTATTTTCCAGCTGTGTTTAAGTACAGTTACTTTAGTTTGTAATTTCCATCTGATATTTAAATGACTGTTGGAGACCTAAGAATTCCTCCTCCCAGGGGAGCAGTACTTTTCATTAAACACCCACTAAAGGTGTTTTTACCAATGATTTCTAGCGTTCAGTGGTGGTCTGCTTTTATTTGATTGAGAGTCACCGAGTCAGTTACTTTTCTCCTGGCAGGTTTAGGAAGTACAGAACTTGCTTGGAAGCTGGGATGTCAGGTGGAAGGAGCGAGATCCGTTGTGTCCTTCCCAGAGCAACGCTTAGGTTGGATCCAGGGGCCGTGGCAGTAGGAAATGCAGGCAGTAGGAAAAGCACCTCGTACTTCATGCCAGAGCCGAAGGACGAGGTGCTCGTTCCGTGCGTGGCCTGAGAGGAAAACGGAGACTGTGCATGCTCACAACTGCACGAGTGACGGGTTGTGGTGGCTCTTGTCTGACATAGGTGGATTTGTTTTCTACTTCATGATTTTTTCAACAGAGTTTGAAATACTTTCACATGTGCACATCTTGTTACGTTTGTAACTCCTCGAACGGTATATGAGGCAGACACCTCCACTGATTCTACATTAAACCTTGTTTAAATTCCATAGGTTCGTTAAAAGCATCACTGTAAGCACAAATGGATGTTTTTGCACTTAGTTGTCTTATATAACAGGATCATATCAAGGGTGCACAGTATTTGTACAGGTTCCCACTGGGAGATATTATTATTATTATTCACTTAAAGTAAGTATTTTTAAATACCAAAATATTAGATTTATTTAATGTGTATTTAAATTTTATGTATATACAGAGGAGGAAAAAGTTATCACAAATATCAAAATCACATGAAGTATCTAAGTTATGGATATGAACATGAAATATCCAACTAAGAATTCTTGAGCCTAATATTCTCTTTACCATTGAAAATAAATATAAGTGTGCTAGTAATCTAAAACTTAAACAGTCAGATTTCCTGCTGCAGTGAGCTTCTATCCACTTTGCCCGAAAGAATGGTTTGGGAAGGAAATATTTATACAATATTAAGAGGAAGAGCGAAGGCAATAACTGAAATTTTATAGCAACAAAAATTGTGGATATATTGGCCGAAATTGTGATTGATTACGCGTGTTTAAATGTTAAAACATGATAATGAAGTCTCTCTGTCTCTATAGCAATTTTTATCAGATAAACAAAAGGACAAAACCAAAGCAGTTTGGTCATGAAAACTTTAACTGAGTCCGAGCAGTTCTCCGGACATGCTCCCACCTTCGCTAGTTCACAGGTAGCAGACTAAAATCTTGGGGAAGCGGCCGAGCTCAGCCCGCAGCTGAAGCGGGCTGAAGGGGAGCGCGGGAAGAGCGTCTGGGAGAAGTCTGGGAGCAGCTGGGGACCGCTCGCGCGCGGCTGCGGGCCCGGCCGCCGCCTCCAGGGGCCGCTGTGACCCCACGGACCCCGGAGCCGGCTGCTTCGGGGGCTCCTCTGAGCAGCGGCAAAGCGTCCAGCTTGGAAATCCTTTTTGTCTTCAGATGTTCCAAACCAGGATTCCAGCAAAGGAAATGAAAAAGGGAAACTAAAC
>WAAG01047915.1:1991-12287 GCA_013390105.1 Tichodroma muraria | reverse complement strand
AAAAACTACAGAAAGGTTAAAAGAGAACTATTTGTAGTTAGCCTATAGGGAGATAAAATTTAGCAACCATTTTTACTGAGTACTACAATTTTTTCAATCTCTTCTTAGAAAAATCACTGGCTTTGCTTCCCAGGAGTTGGTTCATTAAAAGTAAGTCAGAGTATTTTCTTGTATACTGGTTGTTTGTTAGAGCTTCCTGGAAACATTAATTTCTGTTCTTATGAGAATTCAGATCTTGAAGATAGAGCAGAGAATAGAAGAAAACATTCCAGATTTCTATCAGCTGTGATTGATGAAGAGTTGCTGAGCAAAGCTGCAAGAAATTTCCATACATTCGTCTTGCCCACAAGTTTTATGGGAAGTCCAACTGTATTTATTCCTGGAGAGCTTTCATAGGAGTGAGGTGAGGTTCTCCATTAGACAAATCACCTAAAGACCACTTCAGACAGCTCATTTCTCATCGTGATGTCAATTGGGTTTTATTAATGCTTCATGCAGAAGTGGAGGACACAGGAATTTTTGAAGCTGGGTCAGCTCTTAATGAGCTGTAAATAGGGCTTATCTAAACACACCGCATGCTTGAATAATGAATTTTGAATAATTGACTTCATGTTTCCTTCAGAGTTTTTTTTTTCATTTATATCTATTGACATGCAAATTCTTAGGTCTAAGTAAATAAACATTACATGTTAGAATTCATCTAGGGGAATCATTTATCCTGAAGTCAGTAATTTATCCTCAGGCAATATTCTGTGGGCATATACATTTGTAAAAAAGTAATGTGTGGGAAGGATCTGGATATCCCTGTGGAGATTCATGACGTTTAAAGCATTTTTTTATAATTTCATTAATTTCTTTCGGAACAAATGAGCAAAAGAACTACAAAAAGGTTATGCACTTCTATTAAAAACATGGTAATTCTCTAGTTGAGATGAACAGAAATACATTAGATTTTAAATTTCTGCAGATTTTAACATTTAGATACTGCAGAAATTACTGTGAAAACTCCAGTGCCAACTTTAAATGTGTAGCTTGATATCATTGTTCATTTATGTAGACATCAATTACATTTTTTATCCTGATTTCTCTAAAAGGCTTTTGCTAACAGGTTCTGAATCCATTTTAAAAAGTTGTGCAAGGTGAGACAAGTCTGAAAGTTATTTTGGATGTGAAATTTTGTGTAGTTTTTTGTTAAAGGTGGGAGGTACAGAGGACTCTGTTCCCTTGCCCACAAATAATGTGGGCTCCTACTCTCCCCCCACCAAGTTACAGCAGTTGGGGCTCTTGCAAAGTTGTTCCAATGCAGCAATGAATGAGCAGGCATTGAAACTGAAGGACATCACAGCTAAAACTGAGGGAAGAGCTGGAAATCATGGGTGATTCAGTATGACAGAATACCAGAATACCACTGAGGCCAAGAGCATGATTAAAGAAAAATCAGTGTCTCTGCCTTCAGATCGGCAATTACAGGAAATGAAATGTGAAAATGGAAGTAACACCCTCCCCCCCAACCCCCATTTCTTTAAATCAATTTAAAACCAAAAAATGTAGATAGGAGGAAAAAGAAGTTTTCTTAGAAAATGGTTGTTTTTTCAGCATCTTTCATGAAATGGTTTTAATGACCTGGAAATGACCTTTTTGTATTGGTGACAAGCTGTTAAATGAGAGGTATAGTTGGTCTGTCCTGATGTGTTTGTTCTTCTCTCCCTTTATTTATTTGGGCGATAAGTAGAGAATTTTCAGAAAATGTGTAAAACACACAGAATTTTCAATTACAACCAAGAAAAATTTGCATTTAACTTTGCAGTTTATGGTAATAAGCTTGTCAATGCCAATGTAGATTATTGACTTGTAAAGTAGATAAAATATATGTGCAGCTATTAGAGTGCTACGAAAACCTTGGTCATGCAAAAAAAAAATAATCTGTGAATGCATCTCCAAATAAATAAAGACAGTTTAAAAATTCCAAGTTTTTATGTAACTGTAGTACCAGGTTAATCTGGTCAAACTCAGGTGCAATCCTAATGTAATACAGATTTCTGGGTTTCACATACGGAAAAATTTGGCAGCCCAATAGGGAGATAATTTTACAAGACATTATGAATAAATATAGCGTATAGTTTTTCCGAAAATTGTTTCCAAAAATAAATATATCAGAGGTATTGAGATGTTCATGCAAAGAAAGGCATGAGCTTTTGTCAAAACAATGTAATGTTCTAAGTTGATTTTGCAGTGGTTATAATCAGCAGTAAATTATAATCATGCTAAATGATCAGGTTTAGTATGTGTAAGTGCAACATAGAGCAAAAGATATTGCAGGTGTTTGTAAAGTGAATAAAGTACTCTGATAGATTAGAAATGGAATGCTCGAAGTTTGAAGTGTAATTTTTTTTTTCTCTCTTTTATTTTAGTATATTTTTAATAGCTGTCTGGATTTTTTTTTTTTTTTTTTTTAAAGAGACAAACCTGGCATTATAATTTGGGGATCTGTTTCAGTAGAGTGTAGTGATTATGTGTGTGTGTGTCTGGAAACTGTAGGAATAAAGGATCATACTGTTTTAGAAATCAAAATACAGAATTATGCTCTTAATGTTAGAGACACGGCAGAGAGGAGTTAGAAGCGTTGCTGAAGGCAATTATCTAGAGACTTGCTAAACTCACTGAACTGTTCGTATTAAATATACTAATTCCCCAGGCATTAACTCAGCTCAGGGAAGTTTCCTTGGTTTCTCTGTATGAATACTGTTAAGAGGAAAGGCAGGGAAGCCAGGTGAGTTTGGGAGGCTAATCGGAACAGAACGAAGAGAGCAGAGAAGATACCTTCATATTCTGCTTGTAGAGGATTGAAGACCTTTGTTCTCTCAACTTCTGTGTGAGGGAAGGAAGAGAACTTTCCAAAAACACAACTTGAGGACCCCAATGCTTGAATATAAGGCATTGCATTGTGGTGACTGGGGGCACAACGAATGGCCAGCAGTCCTTATCCCAAGAATCCTTATCCTTTTGCTGAGCAGGGATTAGCATGCTGTCTGCTCTTCCTTTTGAACAATGGCATCCTCTCTCTTGGCATTCTCCTGCTCCCTGTTGTTGCACTTCTTATTGATTGCCTATTCCTATTCCTGTCCTCTCTTTTATTTCTTTGTGCCTGAGCATTTGGAGACTAAACGGGTATTTGCCAACTTAGTTTCATCTTCATTTTATTGCTGTGTGGATTGCTTTGGTCTTGGCTGGTCTGGTTTTTACCCCCTCTACTCTCGCACATCTGGAGGAAAGAAAGGGCTTCCCAGAGAGTTTCTGGGAGTGTTACTTTGAGTTTTCTACGCTATAAATGGATGAAATGGGCTCTGCCTGAGCGGTGTTAATTTTCTTCTGGTCCCAGCTGTGGTCTGTTGCTTTTACAGCAGAGACTCTGCAGTGCCCACCTCAAGGGCACGTGCCCAAAGCAGGGCACCGCAGCAGCGCTGCTTTACCGAAGGATCTTCAGTCTTGTGAGACAGCTGCAGTTTCGAAGATGTAATGAAATACGAGGCTGCATTTGTTCCATGGATAGGCTTTTCCTCCTGCAGAGTGCTGACACACTGAAAGCGTAGTTGTTGGTCCGGGCCTAACTTGTCTGCGAGTGTCTCGTGTAAAATAGCTCAAACATGACTATGTCTAAAAGTACACATCATAGATGAGTCTGTTAAAACCTTTAAGAAAAGTGACATATGAAAAATGATGTATTTCCTCTCCACTGTTTCCTGGCATTTAGATTTATTTGGCTGATGCTGCTTGCCTTTATCCATGTTGGCCTAGGAGACAAACAGGTTTGATTTGTGGTGGCACAGACAGCGTATGAAAAGTAGGTGAAGCGGATCATTGCAGTCAGTAAAAGGAAAGGAACATCGACTTTAACTCCTCATCAATGCAAGGTACTTCTGCTTTTCTATTTTTTATTTTTTTTTTCCTAAAATAACATCTGCTTGTGCTACCTCAAACACAGTTTTTCTGAAGGCAGAAAATGTTATTCTCAAACTTCAGAACTTAAATCCATTTATTAATGTTGATTCTGAATCATATTCTGGTTCAGTGAGTTTCAGCTGCATACTTTTTGGGATCTGCAAGTAACACCAAAACCTAGCAATAAATATGGGTGTGATTCAGTGAAATGCAATGCTGGACAACAGTTGGACATTGAAAAACTCCTTTATGTTTGTTATGAAGATATTGAGGTTTTGTTAAAAGAAAGCATCTAATGAAAGCATGTTACAGGCTAGAAGACAGGATTTGGTAAAAAAGGGTGGTTTTTTTCTGCAAAGTATGAACACAGTGTAATCTAGGATTCATAAAATCCTTGGAATTTTACTTCAAAATATAGTTAAACCTTTGATGCCACTCTCACCTTAAAAGTTAGAATCTGAAATTGTCATCTAGATTCTGTATCTGTATTTAAAATTGCCTAATATGATTAGTTGCTTGGCATAGCATTATAATTGAAGTATTTAATAAACTGTATAAGTATGCTTCTTTTTATCCGTACAGTTTCTTTGTGAGGCTGAGTTTTAAAGGCCTGAAGTCTTAACAAATTAATCAGCTTTCCACAGCAAAGCAAATACAATTTCTTCCCGTGCATATTTTAAGTAATCCAGGCTTGGGGGAAGGGCCCAGTCTTTGGGGATGGTGGCTTCTTTTAATTCCTGCGTAATTCTAAATCCTGGAAATTAAAGATGAGGAGCAGAACAAGAAACGTTGCAATGCACAGTGTTTTCCTCCCTCCTCTATTAGTCTGTGATAAGCTACTGCAAACAAGAGCCTTTCTGCTGTGCTGCTCTGGGGTTGTACATTGGGGGGTATGGTTTGGAGATTTATCGCCACACAGGTGAAAATAAATTCCAGTGAAAAGTGTGTAACCTTTGCTTCTCATTGATTGTTTTTGTATAGATAATTTCTTTAGCTCTGTTGTCCCCAAGCAGCTGAAGCTCAAGCTTCCATGACTCAGAGACATTTCCCTGTGCCACACTCAGATAAGCAAGGTTGTATCCATGGAAGAAATTAATTGGTGAATCTATTACTTGTAATGTTTTCTTTCCTCTGGATGGAAATTTCTTTTACTGATACAGAGACATTTTTGATAAGACAGTGGCAACCAGATATGCTGAATGTGTATGTCCATAGCTGCAAGAAGATAAACTGCATACTACCTGCTAAGCAAGGCAAAACATATATCTTTTTGTAACCTTTTGAAGTACTATATCTGCAGCCTAGAGTATTCTAAATTGTGTTGTTATTAGATTTCTTTTTGAACAAAGACCACTCATCTATCCCCTGTGGGTCTGATCTTGCAGCCAGGTAAATGGTGGTACCCCCATGAGTAATCTCAGTAAGATGGGAGCCCAGCAGTGCAGGGATCAGTCCCAGGGATCCTTAGCAGCTGGATGCTGATCTACACCTCAGCTGCAGCCACAGTTTCTTGCTATTAAATTGAATGATGTGAGTCTGAATAGGCTGCAATTAATTCAGAGTGCTGGAGCCACATCACCCCGATGAAATTCAGCCATGATTATTGTTTCCGAACTCTGATTTATACTCTGTATCCCTGTAACATTTTACTTTGATTGGAAGGCTTTGCATCTTCTTTGCACTGCCAAAACCTGCTTTTCACCATGTGCTCTGAGTGTTCCACTATGTATCTCCTCTGCTTTGGTTTTGAGAGTTGGAGTGAAAGGCTACTTCATCCTTCCTCTGTAGCAGACATGATCAGATTTTAAAGCAGTGGCAGTTGTATTTTGAACATCAGCAAATACATCAGTGTGCTCCTGGTTGAGGACAGAAGTAAAGGTCTTTGGGTTTCAGCTGGGGAGTTGTGCCTTTAAATAACTCTTGTTCAGTCTGGAAAAGGGGAGCTTTGGGGTGACCTAACTGTAGCCTTCCAGTACCTGAAGGGGCTACGAGAAACTCAGAGAGACTGTTTACAAGAGCCTGTGGTGACAGGACAAGAGGGAATGGATTCAGGCTAAAAGAAGTCAGGGTAAGATGGGATATTGGGAAGAATTTTTCCCCTGTGAGGGTGATGAGGCCCTGGCACAGGTTGCCCAGAGTGGCCATGGCTGCCCCTGGATCCCTGGGAGTGTCCAAGGCTGGGTTGGATGGGGCTTGGAACAACCTGGGATTGTGGAAGCTGTCCCTGCCCATGGCAGGGGTTTGGGAATGAGATGAGCTTTAAGGTCCCTTTCAGCTCAGGCCATTCTATGATTCTGTGATTCTACTTCTGTCTGAAATGAAAAGGTTTTATACGCTGTACTTTTTACAAGACAAACAGTAGAATCTCAGTGATTCCTGAGATCACAGGATACATAATTGTCTCCTATTTAGTTTCCACTAACAAAGCACAGAAATGCCACTCTCCTGACTGAACTGCCATTCACGCTTGTCCTCAAGCCCCAGTTCTCTCTGACACATGCAGGCTCTATTTTATATACACACCTGTGTTAGCCATTATTTGGTAATACACCTGCAGTATTATTTGTGGGGGTGGGGGAAGGTGTTCAAAGCATTTGAAAGAATTGGGAAAACAGTTAGATTTTACTGACTATATAGATAATAGAATCACTACCATTGAAGTGGATATAGATTGGATTTAGTGTTTCAATGCTCTGAAACACTAAAAGTAGTTTTTCCCTATGGCACTTAAACGGTAGGTGAGAAATCAATGCCAAGTGTTTAGCTGAATTACTTACACAAACAGAAAGTGCTATTTGAGCTGATAATTTTAGCCTGCATCTCCTTGTATAGGAAACAGTTAAAAATTGCCATTGAGAAAAAAAAAAAAAAGGGAATTTGAAGTGTGGGTACCTGGCCCTGATGTTCTGAAACACAGAGGGAATTGGTGGAGAGGGTATTGTTCCATTAAACTGGGATTAAACTGGGATGAGCACCTACATTCTGCTTGAGGAACAGGGTGGTGTGGACCTGAGAGGAAAGTTTGGGTCAAGCCTTTGCAGAACAGCATCATTGAGCAGGGCAAGAGTGGCATAATTCGTGTTTTAAACACAGAGTAATGTGCTTTTACAAGTAATGCTACTGCAAAAATTTTAAATTCATTTAGCTGCCAAGATTTGCAGTTCTGAGTTAAAAACATGAGTGTGAGTTTATACTTCAGATTTTACCAGTAAGAAGTATGCTGTTGGTGGTGGTCATTATTGCATTCATAAGCCAAGATAATATTATACAAAATAAGTGACAGAAGACCTTGGTAAGGATCACTTGCAAATTTTTGCTGTATATGGTTATTAATATATTTATGCAAAATCTAAGTGGATATTATATTCAAGCAAAATTTTGAAATGAGATATTAAGTATTTTCCCCAGGCAAGACCAGGCATTAACTAGTCAGAGCTTTACTAGTCTCAGGAAAAATTCATCTATGCTCAGCAGGCTGTTAAAATAAAATAACCCCAGTTGCAAGGGGTATCAGGACATGGTTCTACAATTCTTATTTTGAGACAAGTGTTGTCTTCCGGATTTTTTTAGTGTTGGTAGGTCAAGCAGAACTTTTATGGGTTGCCAGAAATATTTTTAACGGACTTCCAAAATAAAAATTACCAAGGTGGGTGGACTTAGCTGTCTATAAATAGAAAATCTGATGTATTCAGTGCTCTGAAATATTTTGTCTGGCCAGCAGCTACTGCTCCAGAAATGTGTGGGTGTTCTGTAGGTCCTGTCAAGTTACAGACACTCTAGAGAATCAAAAATACTGCCTCATCTCTAGGTTTGCTAAGGCAACTGAATCCCATTATATCTTAAAAAAGTAGTAAGTTTTTCTTTAAGGCAGAGGGGGAAGCTGTTCATTACGCACAGTTTAAAGGCAGTGATTAATGCCTGGCCATAAGTGTTATGCCTTATTATTTCTGATACAGCAATAAAATGCCAAGAAGGGTGTTTGAAAATGTAAAACATGAATGAGAAAGGAGACTGTTTAAACTGGAGGGCTGTTTCATCATAGGCAACTAGCAAATGCTACTTTTTGTAGACTGCTGTTTGCCCAATGTGCTTTAAATGAATATGAGTTTTACTGATTTCTCAGAGTATATGCTGCATATAAAACAGCCTTGGTTAATCATCATTAGAACATGAAAATGGCATTAAAGTACTTTCTAAGTACTTTTTATGACTTTTCTGCATCGTCCAGAAAACTTGTGGCATAAGCAGAGGTGTAATTAGTTCAAGATCAGATGCAGAAAAACAGGGGTAGATATTCTGTAGTTAAAGACCTTAAAATGTTTTCCATAAGCTGCTTCTTGTGCATTACTGGGACTTGCTCAGCTACATTTTAAAGTTCTTCAAGGATGATGAAATCAGGGTGATGGAAAAATACTTTCTATGTGAATCATTTGTATTCCTTCTGAATTTGCTACATTATTTATGATGCAGTCTTGAAATTATAGTTATCTTGTATATAAGGAAGTCTGACATTGTAAATTCAATGAAGATTTACCTGCCTTGAAAAATAGATGAATAGATGAGTATTCTTCATCATAAATGTATTATATATATAATCATAGCAAGCCAGACATTTCATGAAATGGTGCTCAGTGACTCCAAAGTACTCCCTTTGACTTGACTCAAGAAAACAAAATTACACGTGTTCACACTGACAATATAAAGAGTGTAGGCTTTAAGAACTCTTAAAATATTGTATAGAGGCAGGAATATGTCAAAGATGGATATGTACTGTTTTTTAGTGACACTGTGGTTTCCATGTGCATTCTTAAAATGAGGAATTTATTACACCCATTTTCATCTAAAAAGGCAGGAGTGCAGCACTTTGTAAACTTCGCGGCAGATCATGGAAATGTGCTGAACGCCAACTCTCTGTGTACTGCAGTTCCAATTAAAGTTATTTTCAGTACACATACAGAACTTGGAGAGCCAGTGTCAAAACACAGGGATGGATCGAAATGCCTGAAACCTGGAAAAAGCACTGTATAAAATATCAAAATGAAAAATAATGCATCAGACGTGTCTCTGAGAGCTGTGGCAATACGCAGTATCTGACGCGAGATTGGTATTTCTCCCAAGTATCCCAGACAGATAGGCACCATTTCACATCTCTCCTGTCACGTTGCCTTTTTCCTGACCAAGAAACGAGGCCACGGTGCGTGTGAGTGAGTCCAGTTTCTCTCCCTGGGCTGTTGAGTGCTGGAGCTTTAACACTGGCTAGAGCACTCAAGGATATTTTACTTCTTGTTCTTGTGAGGGCAAAGGGACATGGTAATTCTTTCTGAGCTGTGGGTCTTGGCTGCTGTCAGTGGAGGCAAACTCTCATGCTCTGCAAGTGCTTTTTGAAATGCTCCTTGGTATTATGTAGTGCTGAAATACTATAATACTGGTGGTATGAACGTGTATTAATGTTTCATATTTTCACAAAAGGGTAGAATTGCCTTTGATCTGAATGCTTTTGGTAATGCTGGTTCATTCCTTTTGATAAAGGTAGAACCAGGAGCCTTTGTAGAAGAGTCAACTTTTGTTACCTACCAGGGAGCCTGTACTTAGTACATTTTCAGTGTCTATAATGGGATAAAAAAGAAGGGGGAAAAAGTTAAAAGTAAGAAGCACTATCAAGAAATTATTCCTAATCATATTGCTATTCCTGAGGCATAACAGAGTTCTGGAAAAATCAAATTGCAGGATGCAGACCTCGGGTGTCAACTTGTCACTATGTTACATTTAAAGTGGTTATTAAAATCATTATGCTATCAACCTGTGAAGTTTGGGCACACCAAATATAGCAACCTGCTTAATTGCTCAGTATTTTGCAGTGAGTGAAAGAAGGAGAGGTGGGAGTGGAGAGAATGGTATGTTTTCAAGGTACCCTAAAAGGCCATTTTTCCTGTGGAGTAAATTATGCATTTGTTGTTCAGTAAGACTTTAGTCTTAGAATATAAAATATTTTATTAGAAATGCAGCTGCCTCCCTGTCTACATAGCTTAGAAATGGTTTTATTAAGATCTTCCAACAATGCAGCACAATGCATATTGACATGACTTGGTAGCTCTAATCGTGTTATTGACACTGTTTCTCTCTTGGGAAATCTGATTGAAATGAACTGATACTGCCAAAACCAGTGTCCAGAATACTTAGGGTCAGGTGTCAAAGTCTGATTTCCCATGGGAGTAAAGCTGGAGAAACTCAGCTGAACTTACTTCAGGTTTTTATTTGTATAAGGAGCAACTTGATTCTTGATTATCATACTAGTAGAGACTTGGCTGTGAAAAGGCTGAAATGTGATTCTAGGATAAAACAGTAAATTACAACACT
>WAAG01047899.1:2221-12595 GCA_013390105.1 Tichodroma muraria | reverse complement strand
TACTTTCTCTCCCCTGTCCAGCTATGAAGGCTTGGTGGGCACCTGGTAGCCAGCCATGGTCAACCAACCACACTCCCTAACTCCCAGATAACACTATTACAGATATTACTGTTTTTTACAGCAAGGAAGAATTTAAGAGATGTCTGGTAAAGATCAAAAATACTTTGCTAAGAGATTTACAAAAACATAACTAAAAATATTATCACTTTTGACACGGACATGTGCAATGAATACCTAGGTTTGGTCATTCATTCTAAGTTAAAATGTTCGATTCCCCCAGAACTGTCATTTCCTTCTAAATGTGTCTGAATGTCTTTCAATTTGCCAATGTGGGATAATAGATATAACAGAACAGTTACCAAGGTCTTCAGGTTTCTAGAAGCAGTTGGAAGGATCCTGTGCCTGCAAGGTACCGTCTTCAGAGCAGGCACACACCAAAACAGAGTTTGGGCACTGGAAACTTGGGCTTGGAAGGTGCACACCCACATGACTGAGTCCAGGCCATGGAGATAAATATAATTTTTCCACTTATATATTAATTTGTATTTTTGAATACAAGTCTCACAATTTGTTATGTTATGTTAACAGTACAAACCTCACTTTTTTCCCAATGATAAATTACAGTCAAACACCTCTCCGTTTCAATTTCATTCTAATGACTTGTCTGTGGCATACATAGCAATTATTATAGTTTCCTCAGAGCTGTGTCCAGCCCTTTCTTATCTCTGCAGCATACTGAATGATAAATGCTGTATTTACCTAATGCTAATATGGAAATTAGAGAGAGAATCTTCCAGAGTTGAAAGGGAATACGAATATTAAAGTCTGATGATTCTGTGCAGGAAGCTAAATCATTAGGCCTTAAGAGCTAATGGTCTTAGGAACACAAAACAGCTTACTTATGCATTAAAGATGCAATATATTTACATTTTTCCAGTTCATGAGTTTTATGATGATTTCCTTGCCTGCACTTTGTCTCCTTTATAGTCTATACAAAATGGACGAGTTTTTCACATTTGGGTAAGTATGAAAAAAGAAAACACACTAGCATGAAAAAAACACCACGTATTTCAGTTGTATAGAAAATTTGAATTTGACAAATTGGTTTTAAAGTACTTTTATGAGAAATCCTACTTTTGTAAACTAGAGGGCCGGAGTGATATTATGCTGAGCTGTCCTTTCTTCATACAAACGTTTCAAATGTTTCAAAATGCAATGCAAAATGATAGCCCACTTCGTTGTCATTTTCTGTGAAAGTTTTTAAAATAACAAATGACAACTTTATTTTTTTCAGTATTCTTTCTAAAAGTTGGCTTTTCTCTTTTTCCTCTTCAAAGCATCGCATGCTTTAATGGCAGAGGCAGGACAAAAGGCTTACAAATATCACACTATTTATTTCAATGATACATTACTAATGTATTTACAGTAAGTATAAATGCAAATCTGACAGCAACAATTTCACAACCACAGAATTCAATATAGTGATGTTCAAAATGACGTGTTACATAGGACAGACAAGGAATTCACCTGAATTCTAGTCAGCTACATTGATTGGGATTGTTACATGACTGGTAGCCATTTGAAAAATAGCATTCTTACACACAGAAGAAATATCCATCACCTTCAAACAGTGGTGGTACTCCAGAAAATTTCATAGGTTCATTTAAGGACTTGTAGGAGATAAAGCTCTGGTTTTTTTCCTTGGGCTTAAAGCATTGTCACAGTTTACCATGTGTTACTTCATTAATGCATTATCGTTGGAAAAGAGAACTTTAAGTACAAAAATACAAGGCTTATCCACAGATAAAATGGAAAGAAACTCAATGGAAGAGCTAATGCCTTCCCCAAATGCATTTAAACCAGCTATGATTTCACTGGCAATGTAGGGAGGTTGCATTAAGATTTATCATTATGATCTGATCATATCACCAGGAGTTTTCTGTGAACTCCATCTTTATGTACATTGAACAGGATGGTCTGCAGGAGAAATTAACAACTGTGATAACAGTTCTGTAAAGATTTCCTTTTAGCTCACTATTCCTGCTGCTAAACGCTTTCTAAAATTTCAGCTTTCTGGATGCAATTTCAACAAACTGGGTGCAAAAACCAAACAGATCTAGTGTTTAACTAGTAGTAGAGTTAAGATAATAAAAAACATGAATAAAGTAGAAAAATGCAATTCCCTCCCACAACTGCTTTTAAGTCGAGAAAACACCTCTGTGTTTTAAGAAGTCTGGAGATTTTAATCTGAAAGGTAGTAACACTACATAGAAACTACGTTTTGGAGGAAATGGCTGTCTAGCTAATGCTGTGGCTGCTGGTCTGAAAACTCTCAGCAAATTTTCAACATATTATTTACTGTGCTCCTGATACAATCAGTTCTAATGATATTATTGCAGTTTCTGAAGCTGGATACCTTCATAGGTCACTGGAGGTGATGAGATTCAGCAGAGAAGGGAAAAGACGATCATCGTTTTTAAAGGACATTGTGATGTATCTCACAAGGGTAAACACAACCTCCCGGCAGCTAGTGAAAGAAATACAAATTGATCATGGCAAGGGAAAAATCTTCTCATCCAAGAGCTGTAGAGCTGCAGCTGCTCCACTATATAACCAATAAAACAATCAAGTCATTCACCAAGACGAAAGGAGGAAACACCCTGCTAGTTAACTTCCACTAAAAATTCTAGAGTTTCATGCTTTTAGTAGAGAACTTTAAATCACTGAATACATCCTCAGTTCAGTTACTCTCCTGCCACAAAAGATGAAGTCACAGAAACAGAAAATGCACTCAACTCCCTTTGCAACACCCTTGTGTCATGTTGTAGTTCCCAAACGTGATTCTTATTTGTATAAGCAAACTGTAATTGTTTTCTTTTCCCTTTCAACAGGAATAGAATTAGACCCAAAGCCACTCAATTATATACGTTCCCTATGCTTCACTTTTCCACTAACCGTTTGTGATGACCTGCCAGTGTGCAAGAGCCCCATTTGTACCTGAGGCAATATCAGATCATATGAATCCTGCACAGCAACAACTTAAGACTTGCAAGGGAAAGCTTGCTGCTTTCGTTATTTTAATTTTTCCACAGAAGAAGTCCCGTAGCAGTTAAATCTTGCAATGATTCTGCAGGCAGCCAAAGGATGTATCTCCCCATATAAAACAGATCTAGGCTTCTAGAAAATAAATATTTTTTGTGCAAAATACAAGTATAGAATCTTTTTTTTCCCACTACAGGTATGTTTCTGAAAAGCCCTATTACTTTCTTCACTGTTGGCAATGGAGAAGAAAGTCCATTATTAGTGGTTTCCAAAATGCTGTTAACAAGACTGGAGTATGATTCACGCAAATAATTTTCATTCCTGAAAATATTTTTACTCCATTAAGAGTATTTTCCCATTTAGTTCCCCTGATGGCAAAAGCCACTAGTAGAAGATGGAACCAGTCAAGGAAAGAAGCAATTGCTCCTCTCTTGCTGATCACACAACAAATTGGAGCCAGTCAAGTTTCCACTGAAGCATCAGACTGCTGACATGAAAAAAAGCAGTGTTAACTACTGATTCTTGTCAATCATGGGACAACTTTTCCTGAAAAAGTGTTTGAGGCTTCACTTTACTAAACCACAGAAATGCTACAGGAGTGTTTATAAAGGTATACAACATTAGGCTTGGAATGATATGCAGATTTATTTTTATCTGAAATAGGTAAGTGAACAGTCCATGATGAGAGAATCAAATTTCACAGCTAATAGGTTCACTGATTACGATGAATTGTCAGTATTTAGTTAAAACACCTCCACTCAGCCAAGAATGTCATTATTTCTGATGGAAGTTGGAACATTTCATTGCACATTGTCTCAGTTGTCATCACATCTTTGGCACAGTAATTTTTTCTCTTAAATCAACTGCATTTGCACTGGAATTGTGTTGTGCATGTAAAAGTCTTAGAAAATTTACAAAAGTGTTAACCTGCAAAACTTGGTTCTGCCATTTTAAGAAACCATAAGGGACAGTTCCTTAAAAGACTTCCCTTTTCCAAACATCTGGTGGTGTCTGGCAGATAGGCTTCATTTATTAGGCAGCTCCTGCTGCCAGATTCTTCCAATAGGTTTCAAACAAATGCACGACTAACAGAAAACATTCGCATCTACACAAATCCTACAGAAAATTACTAAGAATGGCAATTTTTTTATTAAATATTTGTATCTCTCTGAAACACCTATGCTTACTTTGTTTATTTGATGACAACACTAAATACTAAAACTGAAGATGACATAAAAACCTTTGGTTTGCCTACAAAAAGAATTCCCAGAGACAGCAAGTTAGTGTGATTGGTCTTTTTAAAAAATTTAAATATCCATTTTTAGCATGTTTTTGCCTAATAGCAGCAACTGAGAAATTTCAAACGCTATGTATTATTTGAATCACTGAGAAATGACAGATACTAGGCCAGGTTGTACAGTATGAAGCCTGACACTGCTTCCCAGAAAGCACCCCTTACAAAACCATGCAAACTTTTAGATTTCCTGTCCAGCTAACATGGAGTGGAGAACAAAGGTGCTTTCTCCTATGGTATGATTTAATACTAATGTGTGCACTAGCACGAGAAAGGTGTATTCCAAATAACAAGCTGTAGAACAATAAAGTAGGAGTTTCTGTTCTCTACCAGTGGTAAAATGAGTTTGCTGGCTTTCATTCCTGTTGTCAGAGGATATACTGCTTGCAAATCAGTACTGTTAATAAGATTTATCTCTAACCTGGTATAAGGTCAAAACACACTCGCAGTGACCAATAATACTGTAAAGTAGTCGTAATTCGTTTCTAGACCCAAGCTCCTCACCTGCTCTCTTTCAAACTGAAATAAACCAGCTGAAACGAACATAAACATCCATGGTCAGCTGCAATGCCTTTTCTAAAGGAGATTAAATCTGCACCTGGAATTGAGGATTTCATACTGTAAAATAATAGGTGATCAATGCCTGAAGACCACATGAGAGAGATGTGCTGCACTGAAAGTGCACTGGGATTTGAAGAAGGATGTGCAGGATGAAAAAAGCACAAAACTCTCCTCTGCTTGCCACAAATCCTCATAAATCTAACCCTGCATTCACATGTGCTTGCTGATGGCTCTCCTGCATGCACTGATGGATACTCTCTCTAGGGTGGAGTAGATACAAAATCTGTACATACTTATCATGACTATTAAATGGCATCAAAAAGTGCATCAAGATGGCTTAATAATACAAGTAAACTGATGGGTAATAAGAATTCAATTTTTGTGTGTGTGTGAATTTTATATTGAAATATATATATGGAAAAAGTAAAAAAAAAAAAAAACCCCAAATGAGAAGGCTACAATAACTCCTCACAGAATATGAAAATTACAATTTTCTAATCTGAACCAGGCTATCTTTCATTTAAATTAGAAGATCAGAGATGAGAATTATCAGAATGTTCTTTCTAAACATTTACAGGCCAGCTGCAGATGCGGACTTTGTTTTTCATTCACGCTGTCACACTGGGAAAAAAACCAAACACTTTAACACTGCTGTCGTAACTCCTGAACATTTGTCTGTTTGGTTTATTAAGTTAGAAGTTACTGTCTGTGATATAACCAAACAAATAGCTACTGAAGTTGGAACAGCTCTTTCAATTAGCATTGTCATCCAAACAAGAACATTTGCGCCGTGAATGAGTAAGTGGCTGGTGCAGGCAAGAGGAGCGACTGCTGTCTGGGGGAGACTGAAGAACGACTGCGACATTAGGATGCCGTGGCTCATGCCAGCTCCCCCCACTCACACGCCCTTCTCCAAGACTGCATTGCGTATGCTTTCACAAATCAGCCGAGCCCTGTCAGCCGGGAGGCAGGGAAGTACGACTGGCGTGCTGCGAGCGGCTGGCTCCTTTCCCTCGCCACAGTGGGAGCAAGGCACAGCACCAGCTCCGGAGCCGGGGAAGGCGGGGCTGGAGGGATGCTCACGCTCACGCAGCAGCGCAGAGACCTCGCAGCAACACAGTCAGTCCCGCACGCCTCCCGCACAGCCCTGCCGGCCAGCCCCAGCCCGGCAGCCTCGCCAGCGCTGGGACATCCTGGGGGCTCACTCCTGCCCCTATGGAGACAAGGAGGAAGGGCACGACATCAGCCCAGCGCTGGGCAGGGCAGGCACCCTGCGGGGCCCTCGCGCAGCATCAGCATCTGAGGGTTCCCAGTGCTGGCACCACCAGGAATCCCCAGATTGGGATGCCCAGCCGTACGGCACTCAGAGAAAGCTGTGGTGCCGGCAGGTGCTACAGCCAGCCTGAGAGGACTGCCGCACCCGTCGGAGGTTTAATGCCCGTGGGAAAGCAGGGTGTTTGGTATTCTTGAGGGGTGAGTACATCTTCCCTTCTTTGAGTCCCGAAGTGTTAAGGAAACTTCTCAGTCTCACCATTCCCGAGTCTCTCTGGCAGCCACACTCCCAGCTCCGGACACTTTCACTGCCGGGACTCAAGCAGCACAGCAGCAGCCCCCGAGACACGAGAGGTCCCCACTGGAGTCCCTGCGCTCCACAGTCAGACCTGGCTTCCCCACCAGTTCTACCCCAGGCTTCCCACAGCAGAGTCTAAGAACTAGTTCCATAAGAATACTAGTTCCACTAAGAATCCTAGTTCCATAAAGCAAATTAGTCACGGCGCAGGAACACAGAAACCGCTCGAGCTGGTGCCTCCGAGAAGGGACCCCAACAAAGTAATCCCTGGGGTTTTTATCCCCTCACAGTCCAAGCAAGCCAAAGTCTAGCTCCTTTTCCAAGTCCTGGGCTCCTGCAGCTGTCACTCACCCGGCTGTGCCACACTTCCCTGTGCCTTTTGTCATGTGAAGGGCTGTGACAGTTCAGGGACTCCTGCCTTGAGCTCCCACCACCCAGAGCTCCACCTGCAGCTTGCAAACAAAGCCACCTGCACCAAAGGCATCCCTCAACAAAAGTGGCAAGCACGCGCACAAAAACCACACACAAACCATACTGGAAATCCATAAAATCTTCACCAGGCATAGATTTAGAACTGCCTGTAAACTGGAATGCTAAACCTACTTTCGGTGCATCCAGGGAAACAGCCTGATAATTAGATTACAGACTTGAGAGAGGTCAAATTTGAAGTTGGCATAATTTAGAGCCCCCAGCTAGGATACTTTAGATGACTTAGTGAGCAAATGAAACCAGATCTGATTATAAGACAGTAACACTGCACAAGCTGTGCAAGAATGGTGAGGGTTCTCTAGTGCCATGCCTCAGAACACTGTACATTTACTTGCAGCAATAATGGGACCACATTTTAACTGGTATGGTCGCAGAAACTTGTGGACTTGTCCACAAACTGGTCCCACTCATTTTTAAGCTATTAAATACAGTGGAATTTTTTATAAGAATCTGTTATCATTGAGTTTCTTACTAAAGACTAAGTTCACAGCATAAATTCACATACCTAACTGACCTCAATAACTTTCATGCTATTCAGATTCTTATCCAATACTTATTATTGGAGACCTTTTAACGTGCATAGAAAGTAGTTTTCTACTCAAACAATTTTACTGTCTTTATACTTGATTTTCTCCCTTGAATTTCTGAAAGAACTCAGTAGAATCTGATTTACCTAAATAGCATGTGAAGGAACCAAGACCACCATCTGTAAGCTTTAGAAGCTTGATGATTTAGTTTGGTTTGAACTTTTTTGCTTCATTCTGTTTTCAATTCCATTTCTTTTGTTTGCAGCAATTGGAAAAATAGCACAAATACAGCATTTGCAAATGTTATTTTCTTAGACTAGATTCTAGGATTGCCTTGTAAGACTGAGCACAGAACTATCCTAAATCTTTTCCAAGAGGAAACGAATATATTTGCTACAGCAAATGCAATTCAACATATTTTGTTAAGTCTTGGGGCTATTTTCCTATAACATCTTGTTTGTCAGCAACACATACAAAACTCCAGTGGCACAGCTTTGAATCTCTTTGTAAATAATGACACTGAGGAAAAGCAACTACACTGAGTTTAAATGAAAGCAGACTTTGCTTATCAGAGAGAAAAAAAAAAGGAGGAAGAAAAGGATTTGTTTCACTTACTACACAAGAATTGATTACAGAACCAGAAGTCTGTGCAAAGACTATGCTAAGTTTTCATTAATATATGATTATATCCCTCACTATGAGATAAAACATGGTCATTTAAGAGAAGCCAGTTTGTGTTCTTCACTGGAGGCTCTACAAAGCCCACATGGCATCTGCCCACTGCTCTGCGCGCTGCGTGACTTCTGAAACATTTCAAATTGTCCTGAACTGCCTACTCAAGTGAGCACACAGTCACTGGATTTAACACCAACTTCCACTTCTTTAGTAAACTGTGGAGTGTAAAACCACACACTACCAATTAGTGACAACAGATGTAATGAAAATTTCAAAAAAGCTTACAAGAAGTGGCCTTTAGATAATAAAAATGGTTTGAAATATTTGAGTCAGATATAACAGATGAGATGACTTTCCTGTACCCCTTTTCTGCCCACGTGCTGTATATGCATTACTGAGTTGCCATTATTAATTCAATTTGTACATACAAGAATAAAAATCAAAAAATCCTAATCATTAGCAAATTCCCCACTCAAAAGCTCAAGACTTCTTTACACATGCCAGAAAATTACTTAAAGAGTATATACATCAGTAACTGTTCTTCCTGCCTACAAAAATATCCTTCTGCTTTCAACAAAGAAGTTCCAGTGCATTTTCCAGTCAGGTGTGTAATGGGCACATGGACACAGAAAGTAAATCCTGCAAGGCACGGAACAGACTCATCCTATCCACGACATCTTCCTCCACTACACTTCACTGGCAGTGGGATAAGCAGACCTCTAGATGCAAAACACATGGAAGAGCATGTTCTCATCTTCCTGAACAGGATGTGTACCTGGATCTCCCTTACTAATACTAGGTTATATAACTGTCTATACAAACACAGGCTGTTAGCTCTAGCTGTAAATATTCATACTAGCTGGAAGAGTCTGGCCTAGTGCAAGAAAAGCTGTTTATTGTTTCTTCACCTAGCCTGGCAGCTCTGCCAAATTACTTGCACTCAGGGTATCTGCAGATAGGTGTGAAAGCAATTACAGAGATACCTAGTCTATTTTTGCCTCTTTTCTCTCGTCAAAATTTACCCATTTCAAAAACCTAAGTAAAGGCTTGGAACAAGGAATATTCTGGGCTTCAAAACACATCTTATTTTCCCCATCAGTAACACAGAAGTTGCAAGAAATCTGGTGCTCCTCAGGAATAGCAACAGATAAGACTACAATTTTTGCCACATTTCATCCCATCGTTATTTCTTTCTCAAGAATGACAAGAAGGGATTTCCTTCTGGTTTGTCAGAAGATTGCTTCTTGCAGTCCATAGAAAACCAGCAGATATTTTGTTAAAAGCACTTGGTGCAGAGCAGACCTCAGGACCATATGGTTTATTGCGAAAGATTTCTCTCTGACACATCCTCCTCAAATGTCAGTCCTGTTATTCTGTGGCAGGGATCAATAATGCCTGTGTGAAGGGAGATATCTTCTCAGCGAGGCCCAAGTGCTTAAGAATCTCTGATTAGCTGCAACAAGAACAAGGCCTGGACAAAGCTGTTCCGGCAGATTTGGAATCCAATAATGAAAACTACCCTGGAAGCAGCTGCCAGCCCTTTAATGGAACTCGCAGCAGTGACTCCTGAGCTGAGACACTGCAGAGTGCCTCCATATCCACAGAGATTACAGGTGCCACAACTGTGAAGCATCCTTAAGTCCTTCCTGCAGGTCATCACCCAGATTTTAGAGAAAACACACAAGAAGTTTCTGAATCTGAACCTGAAAATGGGGCGTCTGTAGCTCTGCTGACACCTGATACCCTTGAAGTGAACATGACTGCTGTATTATGGGAGAGATGATTCTCCTCATCACACCTTTCTTTCTTGATATGAAGATTACCTTATCCTCTATTCAGCTGTATTTTCTTACTTGCGAATGAGGATAGGCTAATATCAAACATCACAATTAAACACTGACTGCAAATTCCAAATACTTCCAACTGTTTCACATGTCAGTTTTCCTTCTCAGCCCACAGAGCCTGGGTTTGCTGGAGGTATAATTTTTTTCATGTATTTCTTAACAAACATTTTTCACTAGGAAGAATTAATTAGATTAAATGAACTCCTTTATGGTATAAGGTTGATTTGGTAAATAGCTTGCTTCTACGTTTTCAAAGTAAAATTACAACACATGAATTCTGAACTTAATTCAAACTTGAAAGTCCTTCAAATTTTAAGGAAAAAGAAGAAGAGTTTAAATTTAAATAAAAAATATGAAATATACATTCACATA